>APFE030074142.1:110359-179446 GCA_000404065.3 Pinus taeda | reverse complement strand
GAAGGTGGGGATGTGTACTTGGCTTCTTCAAGTACCATGTAGATCATGAGGCATGGTTGATTAACTCAGGTGCATCCTTTCACTTCACTCCCCATAGATAGTAGTTCTGTGAGGATAAGAAATATGATGGTGATGATGTCTTCTTAGGGGATGACAGGAAGGTTAGAATCATTGGTCGTGGAAAATTAAAGTTGAGGTTGCAAGGTGGAAGGGTTAGAATGCTTCCGGGTGTTCTTCATATTACTGCATTAGCTAGAAATCAGATTTCCATAAGAAAGCTTGATGATGCAGGTGTGAAAATAGTGTTTGAGAAGGATACCTGCAAGATGTTTTGGGGAGCACTTGTATTGATGCAGGGAGTTTAGATTGGAACTCTGTACAAGCTACAAGGTAGCACTATTGTTGATGGGTGCAACAGTTCTGTGGTTCCTGAAAGTGGAGCAGAAAATCTAGTGGTCTCTGGGGAGAAGACCATGTTGTGGCATCAAAGGCTTGGAAATATTGGAGATCAGGGTCTTTGAATACTTCATGGTAAAGGTATGGTAGAAGGTATGAGTAATATCTCTCTAGATTTTGATTTCTGTGAAAATTGTGTATATGGGAAGCATAATCAGGTGAGTTTGCCCTTTGGAAGTAAGATGGCAAAACAGATATTAGAGCTTGTGCACAGTGATGTGTTTGGACCTATGAAGGTTCCATCACTGGGTAAGTTTGTGTACTATGTATCATTTATAGATGAATTCTCAAGGAATAAATGGATATATTTCCTCAAGAAGAAATCTAAAGTCTTTGAGAAGTTTAAAGAATAAAAGGCTCTAGTGGAAAACCAAACAGAGAAGAAGATAAAGGTGCTGAGGACAGATAACGTTGGAGAGTTTTGCAGTAAGGAATTTGAAGAATTCTATAATAAGTGTGGTATATCACAACATAAGACTACCCCATATACACCTAAGAAAAATGGAGTTGTAGAAAGAATGAAAAAGATGTTTATGGAAAGGGCAAGAAGCATGCTCAGTGGTGTCAAGTTAGGATAGGAATTCTGGGTAGAGGTGGTGGAGACAACATGTTATCTGGTCAACAGATCACCTTCATTAGTGTTGGAGGATAAGACTCCACAAGAGGTATGGACTAGTAAGAAACCCTCTCTTTCACATCTAAGGATATTTGGATGTGATGCATATGTACATGTTCCAAAGGAGAAAAGAACAAAGTTGGATAGTAAATCTGAAAAGTGCGTCTTTATTGGGTATAAGGATGGTTTAAAGGGTTATAAAATTTGGAACCCAATAATAAGGAAGGTTGTGTATAGCCGAGATGTGGTGTTCAGAGAGGTAGAAAATGTTATTAAACATGAAGTCCCATCAAAGGAACCTGAGAAGATAGAGTTTGAGCTAAAGGAGGAAGAATCAGACTCTACAGCAGAAGAGGAATCAGAAGATGAAGAGCCACAAACTTTGGTTGTGAGAATATAATTTCGAGAAAGAAGGTAGCCAGAAAGGTATAGTCCATATGCTTTCTATTCAAATTTTGTTTGATCTATTACTGATGATGATCCCAAACAGTGAAGGAAGCAGTAGATTCAGAAGATGGAAAACTCTAGAAAGAGGCCATGGTTGATGATATGGCATCTTTGCACAAAAATGAGGCTTGGGATTTGGTCGAGTTATTGGCTGGAAGGAAACCCATTGGCAACAAATGGGTGTTCAAGAAGAAGACAAATGCAGAAGGAAAGGTGGAGAAATACAAAGCTCGGTTGGTAGAAAAAGTTTATTCCTAGGTGTCGGGAATTGATTTTGGTGATATTTGTTCTCCTGTTTCCAAGGAAGCTTCTATTAGATTAATTTTGTTTGTTGTTGCTGCTTTTGATTTTGAGGCTGAACAAATGGATGTGAAGACATCATTTCTTCACAGGGTTCTGGAAGAGGAGATCTACATGAAGCAACCTGAAGGCTTTGCGGTGAAGGGCAAGAAAGAATTAGTATGCAAGTTAAAGAAGTCCCTGTATGGGTTAAAATAGTCACCAAGGATGTGGTATCAGAAATTTGATACATTTATACAGGGACTTGGCTTCACCAAGAAGCAAGGCAGATCACTGTGTGTATTTTAAATTAATTCGTGACCGTGTTATCTATCTGGTCTTGTATGTGGATGAAATGTTGTTGGTTGGAAATGACAAAGAAATTATCTAGGATTTGAAGAGCCAATTGTCCTCCAAATTCGACATGAAAGATCTTGGTGTTGTAAACTATATTTTGGGCATGGAAATTAAAAGAGATCAGGAAAAGAGGAGGCTCTGGTTAAACCAGAGGAAGTATGTCAAGACAATACTGCAGAGGTTTAATATGCAGGATAGTAAACCGGTGAAGGTTCTTATTCTTGTAGGTGTAAAGTTATCCGCTGAATAGTGTCCCATGACATAAGAAGAGGAAGAGGATATGTCACATGTTCCATATGCAAGTGCAGTCGGTAGCCTGATGTATGCAATGGTCTATACTAGACTAGACATTGCACATGCAGTGGGAGTATTGAGTAGGTTTATGTCAAAACCAGGGAAGGAGCATTGGACAACAATGAAGTAGGTTTTTAGGTATTTGTGTGGCACTAGTGATTATGGTTTGTGCTACCAAGGAAGACCAGGATTGGATAGAGTTTTGGATATCCATGGCTTTGTTGATGCCAACTGGGCTAGAGATATGGATCAGAGAAGATTTACAAGTGGGTATGTGTTCAACCTATTTGGAGGTGCAGTCAGTTGGATGAGTAAGAAACAATTTGTAGTGGCACTATCAAATACAGAGGCAAAGTACATGACAGCCACTCATGAAAGCAAGGAAGCAGTTTGGTTGTAGAGATTGTGTTCAAGTATGGGGTTATTACAGGGAGCTATAAGGATAGACCGTGATAGCCAAAGTGCAATTTTCTTGTCAAAGAACCCTCCTTACCATTCAAAGAATAAGCACGTTGATGTTTAGAATCACTTTGTGAGAGATATGATAGAAGAAAAAAAGGTGTTGTTGGTAAAGGTGGACACTTTGAAGAATACTATAGATGCATTGACAAAATTTGAGAGCTCTGAGAAGTTCTGTTGGTGTAGATAAACAATGGCCATTACAGGGCTGGATAAATGACTAAGCTCTTCTGTGGCCCCTTGTGAAAAGAAAACAACAAGTGGGAGAATGTGGGTTTGAGGGGGGTGGTAGCCCCCCTCTATGGGGTCTAGGGCAGTGCTCTGGGGAAAAAAAATTGGACCCTATATTAGGTTGGGTGGACCTACCTATGGTTTTGTGCATGGTTTTCACACATGGTTTTGGATGTGATGGTTTTCGGTCCATGGTTTTGGACACGATGGTTTTTGATCCATGGTATTGGATGCTTAGGCATGTATAAATATGTATTGTAACATTGAAAGTAACATAATGAAAACTCAAGCTGGTAGTCTTGGTTTTGGGATCCAGGTGAAAATATTTGTGTATATGTGTTTATGTGTTCTCTCACATTGTTTATTTTCTGTGTTTTAAGAATTTGTATGTAGGTAATTTCTATACGAGGTTAAAACCTACACTTTTGTGATGCTAGGCCATGAAGTTCTTCAGGAGGCAAGTGGTTGTTTCGTTAATGAAATGTATCCCTTGATCACTAGTTAAGCATTTTGGACATCCAAATCTAGATATAATACACTCAAAGATGATTCTTGCTACAGCATCGATTGTACAATCCTTTACTGGTTCTTCTTCTGTCCACCGGATAAGGTACTCTGTAGTGGTTATGATGTATCTAGCATGTGAATGACGTGCTAGTGGTATGATAGAGCCGATGAAACCTTCTGCCCATTTCTCAAAGATTTGTACCATGTCAACTAGATTTAGGGGCAGTTCATCTTGATGTGATGGCTTCCCGATTCTCTGACATACATTGAAACTCTTTACATATTCTTTAGCATCCTTGTGAATGGTAGGCCACCACAACCCATCTTGCAATATCTTTCTTGAGGTAGCTTTGCCCCTGACATGGCCTCCTACAACTCCAACATGACACTCCCATAGTAATTTCTTCCTTTTGTGTTGAAGGAGACACCATCGCAGAACTTGATTTAGGCCCAACTTTTATATATGTCCTGCAATTAACTGATAATTTGTTGCTTTCACTATTAGATATCATTTATACATCGACATGTATCCCTCCAGGCAGTATCCTGATGTTAATAACACAACAATCTCCTCTAAGTAGTCTAGAATGGCTTCTATTTGGAACAAGTTAGCATCTGGCAGTTGATCGTCTAATGGTCCTTCATTTTCTCCTTATTCTAACCTTGATAGGTGTTATGGCCTACATTTAACCTTCTTGGTTTGATTTCCACTTCAAAGGTGAATTCTTGGAACAATAGTAACCATCGACATATTTTTCCCTCTAACACAGGCTTGTTCACTAGATATTTTAAAGGCGAGTGGTTTGTGAAGAACTTGAATGTTGCCCCCACCAAATACTGTCTGAATTTTTGTAGGGAGTAAACTATTTCCAATGATTCCCTCTCTATTGTTGTGTAGTTCTTCTTGGCTGTTGATAATTTCCTAATGGCGAAGTAAATTGGGTGATCCATGTTTCATTCTCGAGGTTGTTCCAACACTACTCCTAATGTTATTCCTGATGCATCAATATGTACATGAAACTGCTTATTCTAGTTTGGCATACAAGAATAGGGGCTCTTACCAATTTTTCTTTTAATTTGTCCAGTGCTGCTTGGCAGGCCTTTGTCCACATGAAAGCTTTTGTCTTCTTTAATATTTTCTCCATAGGAGCCGTAATTGAGGCATAATTTCTAATAAATTGACAGTAATATCTTGTATGGCCTAATGTTACTCACAGTTGCTTTATGTTATTTGGTGGCTCCATATTTACAATTACCACAACATTTGCGGGATCTACACACATGCCATCTTTGCAAACAATGTGACCTAGTAGTGTTCTGAATGGAACTGCAAAGATGCATTTCTTAATATTCAATGAGATTTGTAACTACTTTCACCTTTCAAACATGACCCATAGTAGACTGGTGTGTTTCTTTAGCAAACTATATACGGTCCAGTCGTCCATGTATACTTCTAAGAACTTGTGAATATAATCTCTAAAGGTATCTATGACAATTCGTGAGAAAATTGTTGGCACTTTCTTTAGATAGAATGGAATTACATGATAAGAATATGATCCCTATTCTGTCGTGAATGTTGTTTTCTTCTTATCTTCTTTTGCAATGCGGACCTAATGATAACCTGAAAATACATCGATAAAATAATATGCCTCATTCCTTGAAATTTTTTCCAAAACCTCATCACTGAACGATGTTAGGAATGAATCTTGTACACATGCATTGTTTAGGCTTCTGTAATCTACACATACTTTGATTTCTGTCGTATCCTTTTTGTTCTCTATTACAATCGGGATAATCAATTCCGCTTCATCCACTAGGAAGATAAGTCCAAATTCTAACATTTTGTCAATATCTTTCTCGACTTTCTCCTTCACTCTTAGGTTTAGCTTGTATGGTATGTGTTTCACTGGATGGGGATCTGGTTTCAACACGATATTCATTTCTCTGATGTCCTCTTTTATCCTTCTTAATTCTACCACTGAGGCTAGAAATAAGTATTTGTATTCATGTAGCAGAATGAAAATCTCCCTGGTTTTTTGCTCGTCCCAATAATCTCTGATGGATTCCATCTTAGGTTTATTCTTTGAGCTGATGTTATGCTTCCACATTTTCATTGGGAGAAGGTGTGCAACGTCTCCTGAAGGACTTTCTTGAATATCCCATTCTCCTTCTGTTTCTTGAAATGTCAAGTGTCTCAGTCCTTCTAGATCATCTTCCTCTGGCTCTACGTCTACTTTTCCATAAGACATGTATTCTGGATATCCTGCTTCATAGAAATACTGTAGAAATTTCTCATCAACACAACCTTCCTGTAACTGTCTTGGAGTAAATAGGATCCTTTTAATGGAATACAAGGTTTCAGTCATGCATCAGTCACTATCTTTGAATGAGAAACTGATGCTAAATTGGCTAGCCATGATATCCCAATTTGTTTTTTGTCTACAAATTTCCTCCTGTATATACCATGCTTGTGGGATTGTACCTAAGGTATGTATGAATAAATGCACCCAAATTTTGTTTTGTACTTTCTCTTTTTCCCATTTCTCTGTGCAGTCCTCTAAATGTTTTCTAGGATCTAAGTTTCCTCTATACTTCACCTTGTTATGCGGTTAGTCTCCTTTTTGACTAAACCTCTCTCTCATGGCTTGCTTGATAGTCTCCCATTCACACAAAGTGTTGTGATGTGCTTTCCACCACCTTATCGGGGTAGTGTGTAACGCAATATGTAAGAGTGGGAATTTGTGATATTCTCTTATGCTTATGTCTACCTTATTTAAAAAATTGTCGATTGATTTAATATCATGGAAGGCAGGATAGTTTCTTACCTCTACCCCAATCTAGTTTATCCTGCATACCTTGGTGCAACGTCTGGTATCAATCTTGTATCCCCCTTGCTGCCATGCATCCCAAGCAGCTTCTGAACCAACTTTTGAACTTTGCATGCTCCTCCAACTAATCGATCCTCCTACTATGGGATTTATGTAGTCTTTTCTTTTTCTCGTTGTTAGCATGTACAACTAATCTAGCATTCCCGTCTCATCTCGGTTATCCACAGGTTTTGTGAACCTTGGTCCTTGATATGGATCTAGCAATTGTATTACCTGCATTCCTTCTACTTCAAATATCAT
The DNA here is from genome assembly GCA_000404065.3 of Pinus taeda. Taxonomy (NCBI): domain Eukaryota; kingdom Viridiplantae; phylum Streptophyta; class Pinopsida; order Pinales; family Pinaceae; genus Pinus; species Pinus taeda. The sequence continues at coordinate 172,672 of APFE030074142.1, read as the reverse complement.
CAACTCTTTCTTTAGGTCATTGATAACATTGTTCTTGTATGCCCATTCGATACCAAGGAGTGTTTGGTATGGGTCCTTATCACCCATTATATTAATTGCTTCAAATTCAGTATAAGTTTTCACCCCAACTACATCCACTTCTACATCTTCCAACCTTCTACTGGGAAAGATGAAATATGGATTCACCATCCACAATTGTACTGACAAAAATTTATGTTGCGGCTTCCCCAATGCTTCCCATGTCTTTTTGGGTAGAATATTTACATCTGACCCCAGATATAGCACTGTGTCATTAATATAGAATCCCACAACTTAAGCATCAATCTGTAATTCTCTACTGATTCTCTTTTCATTTTAGCGTACCCTTTGTGAATGTCTTTCTGGTAGATTTTCCGATATGGTTTCCCCCTTTTCTTCGTCTTCTGTAAATACTACTTTCAAACTCCTGCGCAACTCTAACATTTGTTCATTGTCAACAATCTGCAAAAACAACTGAAACCATTCTTCAATTGGTCAGATGTTACTTGTTATGTGTGAGTCTTGTTTCTTGTCTCCTTTTATGTCCGTTAACCTATCAAGTAACTTGGCTGCTTCCTAATAGTATTTCCTTTGTTGGGTAGGGGTGTATGAACACTTTGGCGATGCTACCCGAACAACTGGAGGTTGGTCTACCAAACCTCGATCATCCCCTATCTTCTTACCTCCTCTAGTAAATATATTTATAGTAGTTACTAGAAGCAATTTAGAAGTTCATGGTTCTGCATTGCTCAAATTAGTCCCTCTCTGTCTGATTCTTTCTTCTAATTTTGCGATTAGCTTCGAATAATCTTCGGTGGCATGTGCATTAACCCTACATTGTGAGCACCAAGGCCTTCTTGGGAGCAGACAATCTCTAGTGACATGTCCCTCATGATCATAGTTACAACACCTTACAGGTCCTCTTCCTCACGCTCTTCCTCCTCTCATACCTACTCCTTGTCCCCCATGACCAAATTCATTGATTCTAAAGGTTGATCTATCTAGTCGCTCTGCTAAGGCATCTAATGCTCGGCATTGGCCAGTGTAGTGCATTGTGGATGCACAAAGCTCACAATAACTATTATTAGGTATGTTGGAATAATTTTGTAGTATCAGCCATGCCACTAGTAAATGTCCATAGATCCTACAAACTTCATAGTAGTCTTGCATGTTTTGGCCCGAGAAAGATCCTTGCGCTCCCACTACTGCAAGTCCTGCCATTAACAGGGCCCCTGATGATCCTGCAATTCCCCCTTAACTATTTGTACCTCTCAACCTCGGGCATTCAATCACCACATGGCCTTTCACCAAGCAGTGAGTACACCATACATTGGGTCTTACTGGTCGAATTGGCTGTAGGTTCTTTAATTTCTCTGTTAGACTAGAAATTTGATTTTAGAGGCCCATGATCAATGGGTCTTGTGATCCCATCCCTCCTCAATACTCGTGTGGGTATCCTGCCATGGCTTCTATTCACGACTGTTGTTCTAAACCATCTTGAAGAGTTCCAATCTTTTGTTGGGTCAATGGTGTTCTTGTAAGGGGTAGGAGCACTTTGATGAACTAATATATCTGGTGATTTGGATCTATGGTATAGCTTAGCTTACCAATATCATCCTTAAACCTCTACATCAATTCTCAAGCAGTCTCTCCTTGTTTTTATTGATATCCCATAGTTTGGACGTCCCTATTGATCTTTTTGTGGAACCTTAAACTCTTGAACAAAGCCTCTCTTAATATCATCCAATAAAGGATTTTAGTTATGTTTTACCCATTTGATAAACCATCTTAAAGCTATTTCTCTTAATGTGGTCTGGAACTCGATTGACTTTACATTATCTAGTGTTTGGCGTGCTTTCCATATAGATTCACACAGATACTACTGTTGTTCTATGTCTTCATTCCCTCTACCAGTGAACTCAGGATATCTGGTAAAGGATCCTGCCATGTTGATTCGAGTGTGTGCTAAGAGCACAAATCCTTAGTTTATGGGTTGTTGAGATCCTTGTAATCCTAGATTACCAACATTGTTATTAGATGCATTACAACTCGCTTTGTATTTTTCATGCACACTCTGTACTCGTATTATTTTTATCAATTTGGCAACAATTTTGTCAGGGTTTTTGTAAAGCACCAGGGAAAGGTCACGGAAAACACTACCTGAGGTTTGGGGGCTCTACTATTTAACTCTAGTTGATGTATCATCTTTGGTGAATAATCTTCTCATCACATCACACATTTCACTTTATGTCTCCTTCTCGTAGTTGTGGTGAGAGATTCCTTCTAGTATATTCCCTGTAAGCTATAAGGCAAAGTTCTTGTCATTCTCTTGGCCCCTTTCTGTCCAGTCAACATCTCTTTCTTGTTTTATATCCTTCTCCATACTCTTTTCTTCTTTCAGGTTCCCTGACACTGATCCTACTTGGTGGGTTCCCATACATCTTTTCTTTAGCACTTGTACCATTTTTTCTTGCCACTTTTATGCTAGTAGCACTCTCCTCTTCACTCTAATGTCTCTATATATCCACAATCCTTCTATGTCCATTCCTTCAGCAACATCTACATTTCCCCAAATGGTAGCATTCTCCCCTTAGGCCCTTCCCCCTGTACTGGGGTTTTACGCTACCATAGTGGCTCTGGGTAAAGATAACAACCCTTCTTCCACCATCAACACCTTAATCTATAAAGGCACTTTGTTCACTAGTTTTCCTCTTAACCTCGATATGAACATTATGTCTACCTTTGAAAAGGACTGATAGTTTTCTGTAGCAAATTTGACTACATACCCTTCTATAGTAGTCTATACACAAAATTCTAATGCCCTCGTCAACTCACCATCCAAGTGTCAAAGTGTTGCGAGGTCTGTGGGAACCTAGTTGCGACGAGCTAGCGTAACTCCTTCTAGTTGACTCTTTACTTTCAGCCTCCTCAACCAGTTATACAAGTCTTCTAAAAACTTACACTAGAAGATCTCGTATTGATTACTTGCAGCCTCTGAGCACAAAATCTCTTCTCTCAATTTAGCGATAAGTTTGCCTCGACAAGTAGCCTACCTTGATATAAACTGATCTACCATGTTATCCCACCAATATTGAATCTCCTTCTTAAATGTCCTTGACACAATCCTCCAAACTGGTTCTTGAGATTTTGGGTGCTTGCGACGGAACCATTTGTTGGCACAAAAATGACATCAGGGAAAGACCTTGGTTTTTGGCACAAGGGGCCGATTTAGTCTAGGACAACACTGACATTTTCACCCTACCCCAAGTGGTAAGGAGTTTGATCTAAGGTGTGTCATTACAGAAACTAAGAAGGGTTCAGAGGGATATCAAGGATGTCGCAACCATTACTCTATGTACAACTTAAAGCATACATTTATCATTGCATTATATCATTATAGAAACCACATTCATATGAGGAAAGACCTTCAACATAAAAAAAAAAATTGAGTAGGCCTATCAATAATGATGTTACGCAGATAATAATGCAACTAGTCCAAGTACTCAATCATATTAATTCAATAGTGTATCTATTACAATACATCTTTGGCATGAAGTCGTGGGTAAATACATAAAATACCATGATAGAATGCTCCAGACCTTAGACTGAGCCTCGCTTTGGTCTTCCCACCACTGCTCTATCTTCTCGTTAGGTTCCTCTATGCTCAAAGCTCCCTCGAATATCAACAACCCCTTCTTCATGTTGTTCTCTCCTTTTTATCTATTCCTTCGCTGCTTGAACTGCTAGTTTCATTTGGTTATATATCCCTTCGGATGATTCTGATCCTTCTCCTTTTTCACTCGATTGTTTATGTTTGTTCCTAACACCTTTCCGCAACTGTCCCACAACTACATGGTCTTTCTCCCTTTCCTAGTTGACTTCACTGCAACTTTATCGTTGCTCCCGCAACCTGTTTTTCCCTCTTCATATCTTCAAAACTTTAAAAATTCAAAACTAAGGCCCCAACAAAACCCTAAATTACATAAATTCTACCGTAAGATCATTCCCCTAATAAACGACCCAGATTGACTGCGAAATTACAATATTTTACAAAGAAAATTTTCATCTATTTTTAGCTTTGAGGGTGCTTCCCCCGAACCTCCACTAAGGGGGACTCATAAAATTTCCGCCACTCCCCGAACCCCCCTGACAATGATTAAATGGGTGGAATTGTCACCCCGTTAGGAAAATGGATCCAACATGACTAAAAAAAAAGAAACCTCTAAATAATCAAGAAGATAATGAGGCTCCACACCCAACAAAATCCCACTTGGAGACTGATTATAGCAACTCCACCACTACTTCACTTGGTAGACAATACTTCCACTTTGGACCTGATTGTTTCTCATCTTCATCATCATACTTGAAGACCAATCAAAACTTAGCAGAATCTCATTTTCTCCCTAGTTACAACTTCTATTAACATATCTGTAGGATTTTGGCTATTGCGTATCTTTTATAGCTTCAAATGTCCATCTTCCAACACTAACAATATGAAATGGTACTTCAGTTGTATATGTTTAGTCTTGTAATGAAATTTTCAGTTCTTTGCAAGATGAATGGCACTCTAGTTGTCACTATATAACCTTCCCATGTCTTACTTCTTTCCCAATTCATCCATAAACCTTTGTAACCAAATCATTTCTTTACTAGCCTTTGTAGCAACAACATACTTTGCTTCTGTTGTTGAAAGTGCAACAATGTTTTACAACTTTGAAACCCAACTAATAATTGTTCCACCTATAGTAAACACATACCCTATGGTGCTCCTCCTATTATCTCTATCACCTGTCGTATTTGCATCAACATATCCCTGTAGAGAAATGTTTGAACCACCAAAGCATAATGCTTGATAGATGCAATTAGGAAAGAACAATTGCTTTGTATTGAATTCAAAGGAGAACAAGCTTAAAACCTGGTTTCTATGATGTCACAAGCCTCTTCCAATGGTCTCCAATATTCTACTTGGATGACAAGCCTTCTAGACCTATTGTACCAGCATAAGTCTACCTTTAGTATTCCTCCCTAACACTTTGGTCTATGTTTGATTTATAGGCCAAGACAAGGAGGTTTGAGATCCTCTTCCTAAGGGATGAGATCCTCAAAATGTGGGGTTAGGGATCCACAAAGAGAGGGAATTAGATCCATGAACAGAGGGATCAAGATTGAGTAAGCATCAACTCGAAAGTTTTAGTTTCTACTTTCATTGAGTCATGTGCATAGTCCACAGTGGAAGACATAGTAGAAATTTGTGCCTACTTTAATGGTCAAGTCTGTGTATTCACGAAATCTTTCTAGGGAACCATGCAGGTACTCAAAAATAGTTTTTTGGACCATGTAATCTAGAATTCTCATTCTCTTTGGGATTTTTTAGCTTCTAACCTTACAGGGAAATGCTTTGGAACACTTCGATGGATAGCAAAAGATCCAAATTTACGGTCACTTGCTTAATGGTGACAAAATGACTTGTAACACTCACACATCCTCCTCCCTCTCTCTCGCTCAAAATAATCATACATAGTCGCAATACAATTCCCTCATATAAACCAAGGTTTGCCTTCCAGGGAAAAAACCCTAAATTAACATAACTTCTATGTAAGATCATTCGCCTAATGAACGACCTAGATCGACTATGAAACTAAAATATTTTACAAGGAAAAATTTCATCTATTTTTAGCTTTGAGGGCACTTCCCCCAAAACCTGCTAAGATGGACTCATAAAATTGTCACCATCCCCCCCCCCTGGACCCCTTTGACAATGATTAAATGGGTGGTGTTGTTTCCCCGTTAGAAACATGGATCCAACACGACTGAAACAAAAATGTCTGAAAAATCAGGAAGATAATGAGGCTCCACACCCAACAATCTCCCACTTGGAGACTGATTATAGAAACTCCATCATTGCTTCACTTGCTAGACAATGCTTCCACTTTCGACCTAGTTGTTTCTCATCTTCATATTAAGACTTGAAGACCAATTAAAATTGAGCAAAATCTCAGTTTCTCCCTGGTTACAACTTTTGTTAACATATCTGTAGGATTTTGGCTAGTGTGTATCTTTTACAACTTCAAATGTCCATCTTCCAACACTAATAGTATGAAATGGTGCTTGAGTTGTATATGTTTAGTCTTGGAATGAAATGTTGAGTTCTTTGCAATATGAATGGAACTCTAGTTGTCACTATATAACCTTCCCATATCCTGCTTCTTGCCCAATTCATCCATAAACCTTTGTAACCAAATCATTTCTTTACTAGCCTTTGTAGCAACAACATACTTTGCTTCTATTGTTGAAAGTGCAACAATGTTTTACAACTTTGAAACCCAACTGAAAATTGTTCTACCTATAGTAAACACATGCCTTGTGGTGCTCCTCCTATTATCTCTATCACCTTCCATATTTTCATCAACATATCCCTATAGAGAAATGTTTGAACCACCAAAGCATAATTCTTGATTTGTGGTACCTCTCAAATACTTGAGAATCCACTTCACTATCATCCAATGCTCTTTTCTTGGATTATTCATATCTCTTCTTACAACTCTCACTGCATGTGTAATATCAAGCCTTGTGTACACCATTGCATACATTAAGCTTATAAATTCTTATGCATATGGAACTTTACACATACAATCCATCTCTTCCTGAATCTTGGGACACATCTCCTTACTTAGTTTGAAGTTGCCAGACAAAGGTGTACTAACTGGTTTTGCACTCTCATATTAAATCTTTCCAACATGTTTTCTATCTACTCACCCTGAGACAATGTTAATTTGTGATTTTTCCTATCTCTAGTTATTCTCATAACAATTATTTGTTTTGTAGCACCCAAATCCTTCATTGCAAATGAATCTGCCAATTTTCTTTTGATCACATTTATTTACTGCATTTTAGACCCTACAACAAGCATGTCATCGACATACAATAACAATATAATATAACTATGATCATTTTTCTTTTTAAAATAAACACAATGGTCAGAATGACATCTACTATAAGCTTGTTCAGACATAAACCTGTCAAATTTTACATACCATTGCTTTGGAGCCTATTTTAATCCATACAATCTCTTCTTCAATTTTCACACTAACTTCTCCTTCCATTTGACCTCATACCCTTGTGGATGTTGCATATATATTTCTTCCTCCAAATCCCCATGGAGAAAGGTTTTGTTTACATCTAACGGATCAAGATGCAAATATTTTGTTTCCACTAGACTTAAAATAGTTTTGATCGAAGTCAGTTTAACAATAGGAGAGAAAATTTCATCAAAGTCTATACCTTTATTTTTTGTAAATCCCTTCACCACAATATAGCTTTGTTTACCTCCATCTTCTTCCTTCAACTTATAAACCCATTTATTTTGCAATGTTGATTACTTGCATGCAACTTGGCTAAGTCCCAAGTCTAGTTATACATCAAGAAGTCCATATATTCTTCCATGGCTTGCTCCCACTTATTCCTGGTTTATATTTGCATTGCTTCTTCATATCTTTCCAGTTCACCAGAATCAGTCAACAATGCATAATATAATGAAGGAGAGTATCGTTCAATGGGTCTACTTATCTTGGTATATCTTCTAACACCACTTTTAGGTGTTTGAGGTGCCTATTGTTGTTGTTGTTGTGGTAGCTGATCATTCTAATTTTCAGGCACCTTTACTTTTTCTGTGATCTCATCAAGCAATGCATATTATGTTTTTTCCTTTTCCTGTTTCTTTTCTTGCATTTGATCCTTATACAAGACCTTTTCATTGAATATGACAACTTTTCTCCTAACGATTTTGTGATTTTCATAATCTTATAAGTGATAACCAAAATCATTAACACCATATCCAATAAAGGTACATTTATTTGATTTTTCCTCAAGGTTTGTTCTATTTTCTCTATTTATGTGGGAAAAGGCTTCATAACCGAAAGTATTTAAAAATGAGTAGTTTACCTTTTTACCTGTCCATGCCTCCTTTGGAATATTACCATCCAAGGAACTTGAAGGCCCTCTGTTTATTAGCTAAACAACAATATCTACAACATTTGCCCAAAATTGTAAGGTAAATCCTACATGCAATCTCATGCACCTTGCATGCTCCATGATTGTCCTATTCATCCTTTTTGACACACCATTTTCCTATGGCGTACCTGGAAATGCCTTCTCTCCATGAATTCCATGCTCTAAATAGTAGTTATCAAACTCTTTGTAGAAGTATTCACCTCCATTTTCTAATCTAAGACACTTCAAATTACTTCTTATCTCATTCTCAACCAAAGCTTTCCATTTCTTGAAAGTATCAAATACATCACATTTATTTCGACTACAATAAATCCATGTTTTCCTAGTTGCATCATCAATAAAAGTAACATAATAGCATGATCGAACGAGAGATGATAAATGAGAAGGTCCCCATACATCTGTATACACAAGCTCTAATTTTTTCACTCTTCTTTTCCTTCCCAACTCTAATAAAATTAATTCTCTTTGTTTTGCATAAACACAATTTTCATAGAAATCCAAATCAACATGCTTCAAACCTAGCAAAAATTTTGTTGAGTGAAGAATCTCAATGCCCTTCTTCCTCATATGCCCAAGCCTATGATGCTAGAGTGTTGTATCTACTCATGTGGAGGTTAAAGCTTTAACATAATTATAAATACTATTGCATAAATACAATGTACTAACATTTTCTCCTTTTTCTATTACCAGGGCTCCTTTAGTGACCTTTCAGGTTTTGTATGTAAAAGTAGTTACACATCCTTCACCTTCCAACTGCCCTATTGAAATTAGATTTTTATTCATATCTGGAACATTCTTTACCTCCTTCAATAACCATTGGTTTCCATTCTATTTCTTTATGAAAATCTTACCCATTCCAATGATTTTATGGGGTTTATCATCACCTAGATGAACCAATCCAAAATCTCCTTGAACATAGTCATGAAATTTTTTCTTATCATGTGTGGCATTGAATGAGGCCCTAAATCTACCACCCAGGAATCAATGATATTCTATAATGAAAGAATCAAATCATCTTGCAACACATCACTTGTCACATTCACTTCATGATTGTTCTCTTGTTGTCCATCTCCTTCTTTTCCTTTTCGATATTTGTAGTATTTTTTCAAGTGTCATTTCTTCCTGCATTTCCAACACACTATCCCTGATCTAGATTTGGATCTGCCTTTTCTTGACTTACTATGGTTTCCTAGGATCCTTCCTCTTTCCATTTTTCTTCCCCTAGTCTATACAATCAAAGCATTACCTATGTCTCACTTGATCTTTTCTGTCACATTTCCTTGCTAAGGATATCACTAACAACATCATCAAACTTTAAGGTACTAGATCCAGAGACAGATTTATGGCCTTAACTAAATCATTCCAACTTTATGGTAATGAGCATAGAAACAATAGAGCCCTAACTTCATCATCAAAGTTTACCCCTACAGAACATAACTAACTGATAAACAACATATCCACCTTCTGAACTCTTCATATTAAATAAACGCTTCATAAGAAATACCTTATTTGAGGCATAATGTCTTTCATATAGTTTTTCCAATGTTGTCATTATACCTTCTATTTTTGTTTCCTTTGAAATGTTGAATTTCACTCGCGCTGCCAAACACAGTTGTATTGTTCTTAATGTCTTTCTATCAAGAATCTCCCATTCTGCATCCATCATACTCGTCGACATCTTTGTTTTTCCGCTCAATGGTAGGTATAGATCTTTCTGATACAAATAATATTCCATCTGCATCTTCCACAGCTAGTAGTTTTGGCTATTAAATTTCTCGAGCTTAAACCTATCATCTTCTACCATTTCTTCCACTCGATCCAAAAACCTTTCTCTCTTGTGAATTTGTTAGCCAAATATACTTTCGACTCTTATACCGATTGTTAGAAATTAATTAACGGAGAAATGAAATACAAAAATTAATTCATAAACACTAATTCAAAAATGAATAAAATAAGAGAGACACAAATATATGTGATTCACACAATTTGGGCTACGTCCACAGACAAACAACTAGTCCTTCCTTTTATATTATCCAGCAAAATGAAGAGATACAACCTACAACAGATTCACTGTAATTTCCCTTCACTCTCACACGACCTCCTCTGTCTCTCTCTCACTTAGAATAATCATACACAACCACAATAAAATTCCCTCATATAAATTGTGGGTTTCCTCCTAAGGGAAAAAATGCTAAATTAACATAACTTCTACCATAAGATCATCCTCCTAATGAACATTTCAGATTTACTACAAAACTAAAATATTCTACAAGGAATATTTTCATCTATTTTTAGTTTCAGGAGCACTGTCCTTGAACCCCTACAGGGGGGGCTCATAAAATTGCCATCGCCCGCTCCCTGCACCACACTAACAATGATTAAATGGGTGGTGTTGTTGCCCCATTAGGAATAGGGATCCAACATGACTAAAACAAAAACCTTTTAACAATCAGGAAGTTAGTCAAGGTCCACACCCAAAAAGTGTTATCCTCGATATTATCAGACACTATCAAAGTTTTAGATGAAGGCGAAGTTGAGGAAGATGCTTTAGGAGTACTAGATGGAGAACCAATAGTTTGATTGGAAGTTTTCTTAGATGTACCTTTTTCAACTAAAGAATCACTTCCAACCTTTTGACTTTTTGAGGGTGCATTTGAAGGTGCCTTGTTTCTAGCTGTAATAGGAAAAGCTTCTTCCTCTTTTTCATATGAGGTAGGTAGAATAAAATCCAAATGTCCATGTTCCTCAACTACTTCTTCTTCTTTTTCTTCTCCATTATCATCTTCATCAACAATTGATATCTATGAAGTTGGATGAGCAAAGGATGCAGCTTTATGATTCTTTTTGAAAGGTCTAAAGGATCGTTTTGAAGAGGAACTTTATGCTATTTGTTTCTTTAACTCAACCATTTCATCTAACATTGTCTTAAGAACCTTTTGTAGTACCTCCACGTCATATGGATCTTCAATTCTTTTCTTCCTTGGTTCATCTTTAAATGTCACTTTCTTTGTAGACTTCCTTTCTTTAGTAGCAACTTTCTTCTCTAATGCTAACATTCTATTTTCAATAGCGAGAGCTTCTTTCATGTTATCAGTGAGTTCTTGTTTTGTTGCCATGTCGAAAAAAAATGGATATAGAAGAAGGAAGAGCGCTAATATACCACTCAACTCATACTTTTTCATGTGGTATGGATGTAGTTGGGATTTTATTTAAAATTTTATTAAATCTAGAGTTTAAATATTTAATATTTTCATTAGGTATGACTTTGAGGTTAGATAAATCATTAATTAAAGTAGTCATGTTTTTTCTTCTTGAAATTTCTTAAGTAATTATTCTTCAAAGGTATCCTAGTTAGTTATTGAATCTGCAGGCAAAGAAAAATACCATGACCTCGTTGATCCATCAAATATATAAGGGAAGAGCCTACAAATGACATCATCCATAGAGACACCATTGAGATTGATGGCCAACATGAAATTATGGAGATGTCGTTCTGTTGGAAGACCATCATCCAGGTTGTACTTTGGTAACCAACTCTCAGGGTGTTTGGGAAGAGGATCCAAAGGAGATGTCGTATTTACAGCTCCAGGGGTATTCCAAGGTCTATTTTCCATTCTAGGGTTTATAATAGAACCTGTGGTGGAGGATCTAGAAGTGGATGTGGAAGAAATAAGAGTATATAAAGGTGGGAGAGTAAATGAGGGTGAATATGGAGAACTAGAAGTTGTAATTGATGAAGAAAAAGGAGGAGGTGGGATGAAGGGATATTTTAACGATTGTGAAGGGATTAATGGAATAGTAGGAGTAAGAGGAGGATAGGATGTTATATTATCACTAGTGGTAGAATTAGTGCCAGAGGTGATATTTTTCTTACGATGAGTTTGCAATGGAAACTCAAATCGATTTATTCCTAATTTTTTTCTTTGTGCTCTATTCCAAAATATTTTAAAGAATATGTCATACTACCTTTATAAGGTCTAGGTTCATTAGTCTGCTCTCGAGAAATTGAGAACCCTTCAAGCTTATGAGTAATGTTTTGAATCTTAGGAGGCTCAAATGATTGAATCAGAAAAGGAGTATTTACTAAAGGCTCGTTGGAATATTTGATTATAGGACTAGGAGATTTATGGGAAGGTTTGGAAACTTTAGATCTAGAAGGTGGAGATTTAGAATGGGATCTAGAAGTTAAAGGAGATATTTGTAGAGGATATTGACTCTTGTGATGGGTGCTTGATTTAATGTGACATTTTTTCCATTCACAGTCAGATGGCCTTCCTTCTAGTTCCAAAAATGTTGATGGCCAAAACTGACTGCATCAACATTTGGGAATCCTCTCATTCAAATCCCCAAGTCAGACTCTTTTTCATTTGGGATGGTGTTTCTGACTGGTATTTTGAGTCCAATTACCCATTAAAATTATCTAACGATGGAGAAGAAAAGGGTGGCGATGATAACTAATAAAACAACTGATAAACTAATATGAAAACTAATATAAACTAAAGGCAACCTAATCTATTTACTTTACCTAGGTATATCAAATCATATGTGCTAAAGATAACATTATTTTATGAAAAAAATATTCTTATAAACCAACATTCTTAATATCAATTAAAGAGTTAATTTGATTAAATAGTTAATCAAATTAATGTTAACCTCATCACATATGAAAAATACTTTTGTTTTTCATTGTATTTTAATGAATTGATTCACACATACCAGTAGTGATTATGTTTGAATCAATAAGAACATACATGCAAAAAAAATTAAATAATAAAAAAATCCCTTTAAAAAGATAATAGAGAGAGCTGATAGAAGTACCTGATCTGTTGAAAATATATTCATACCAGAATTGAAAATGATTAAGATAATGTTAAAGTAAAACTTGAGTACAAAATTGCAACTAAAGCTTTTCTTTTTCTTCAAAATTCTAGAACCCCTTGCAATGAGTTTGAGAGGGAGATTTATAATTATATTTATAATAAGGGAGTGAAACTAATCCCCTTAAAAATGCTGCACGAAAATACAAAAAACATATCATAAAAATTAAATGCTTATAATATCCATCAGTTAGTTGAAGTTGAACCAATAGTTTGGTTCCATAGCCTTTGGCTTTCTAGAAGTGGTGCTAACTCTAGAGGAGACTGAGGCTTGATGTGCACCTGGAAACTGAATATGGAAGCATTCAAAGGTGGTAGAATTTTAATGGATGAATTGGTAAGTGCTTTCAAGACCATCAAATGACTATTAGGTTTGATCAAGAATTTCTAATTAAGTTCATGATTGACCTTAGTTAATTGGTCAATTCTTTCAACAAACTCAGATCTTACCTCAAGCCAATTATTTTGTAATTTGTCCACATCTGGAAATGAGTCCACTGGATGATTGGATATAAAATTTGATTCAAGTAATGAATCATTAATGGATTCCACTATGTCATTTGAAAACTCATGTGCATCATTGATTAACTTTTTCACCAAATGAATTATAACCTTCTAGATTTTGAAGATATTGGACTTCAACATTTCATCAACTTTGGGAAAATCATATTTCTTTCCCTCTGCATTGTTTTTCCATTTTGGTAACTTGTTAAGGTTTCATTTTGTTTCATCATAGTAATATTCCATGTTAACTACCTCATCTATTAATGTGTCTCCCAGCTTACACTGCATTTGAATCAAGATTAGCTTTTCACATAAAAGTTTTTGTTTGTTTTTGGAGCAAAATATTAAGCTCATAGGCCTCTTGTTTGAAGTTGAATAGATGAGGGATCTCGACTTATAGGTTCTCCAACTTCTGTTGTGAATCCTTGAGTTGCCCATTTCTTAATTTTATCTCTTCTTCATGTTGAATCTGAAGTGCATGGAATTGCTTTTGTGGTTCTACCAATGTGACCTCCTTATGATTCAGCTTTGTTTGCCATTGTACTCTCAATTTTTCCTTTCCTTTCATGAATCCCCACTCCATGGTGGCTATATTTTCATGTTTTCCCCTCATCAATTATTATATCTCTATAGCCTTTTCCATATTTGTAGAGGCATAACCACCTTTAAATTGGGTCAATTTCCCAAGTCCATCAGCAAAGGTAGCAGAGGATCCTTTCCAAAGGACCTTAAGAGAAGCAGATTGAGAGGATTTTTCTAAGAAATAAAGCCTCTCTTAACCACAAATTTATGCATTAGACTATAAAATATATCCATAGGAGGAATCTCCTCAATGTTGAAGAAGATTTCAAAGGTAGGATTAGCAAGAATAATTTCCACCTAAGGATGAGTGGCTACAGGTGTCTTCTAATATATTGTCTACTTTGGCATGGTATTTGGCATAGTACTAGTATTACTCTACAGATTTTGTTGTTGAGAGGCAGTCTCTCCTCCTAGGATCACGTTTTCTTGTACCCCTTACTTTGGTTGTTTTATGATCTAATCAAACTCTTGACATACCTTTTCCATCCTTAGATCTACTATATGAACCTTTTCATGGGATGAAGAACTTTTTGTTCGTACTTGCTGCAATTGAGAGGAAGCCTCTTACTGAGTATAAACCCTTATGTTCTTTAGAGAGGCATGTTTTTCTAAGGGAAGCTGCAATAAGTCCATAGACAGAGGATCCAATCTTGAATTTCTAAAAGTGAACAAATTTCTTGATCCTTCACTAATAATGTTTCATTCACACTCATCAATATTGTATTATACGAGGAGGCCTCAACAAACAAGTCATCAAATTTATATTCCTCGTGAAGTACTTTATTATGTCAAAGGCTGAGGCAACTGGGTTTTCTCTCAACTAGGGCCATATGTCCTAAAAGGGATGGTGGAAAATTTTAGGACCTCTATAGGTTGCACCTCTTTCTTTGCATCACCATAATCAACTAGGGAATAAATACCAAAAGGTAGAGGAAACTAGGGCAAAAATATTTTATTGTTGTCTTTCGGTGCTTTAGTTATTCCATAGCCAGCTGTCAGATAAGCCACTTCTCTGCACAATAGCTTTTCAAGAACATAGAGGGGTAGGACATAAGGTGCCACATAACTTCCGCAAAATCTTATGTATGTAACATTTCCTCACCAAATTAGTTCCCAATATTCTTAGGGTTATCCATGGCCTTCAAAGGCATTCTAAGGGGCTTGGCTTCAAATAATATTTCATAAATAGGTATGAGGACTAGGTGGAAATTTTCATAAAAATGATAAAAATAATTGGAATCCGAAAGCACATTATGATAAATATGAATTGGAAGAGGACCAAAAGGGGACCATTTCCAACTCATGGTTGGGAAATCCAATGAGAAATAAAGGCAGTCCATAATGTAAGCAGACATGTAAAATGGATGGATTTTGTTCTCATAAACACTCTGGGAGCCATGGAAAGTCATAATTTATTGGGAAATAGGGTGGCCCAATCAAAAATATAACCCTCAGATTCCCCATCATTTAAGGAAACCCATGTATCAGGAAATTCATAAACATTGGGATAGACATACAATCGGCATAACATGGTAGCTATATGACTAAAAGGAGTAGAAATTGAGTCTATTGAATACTTACTATCCTCCTCTGCTTTTTGTTTACTTGGTATTTCCTCCAATATCTCATGGACTGATCTGGTTCTCCATGCCTTTTGATAAAATATTGCACGTATTGTTTGTCAAAAGTGCATTATGGTTCTAGAAAATGGTACATAGCTTGAAAGTCCTTTGCTAAAAATGAACCAATCATCATGCCCTTCTATGTATGGAACTCTTGCTCCATAATGTTAACATTATCCACTACCCATCTGACTATACCTGAAGAATGCATGAGTCGAGGCCTTGTTGCAATTTTGTGTAACAAGGAATTCATTACACCTTGAGGGGTTGTTTATGAGGTTGGCATCTCATCGCCAACTACGATTTTCCTCACTGTAACCCAAAGCCATTCATCCTCAAAATATTTTTAGATGTTCTCCATGAAGAATACCTAAATATCTTGTACCAACTATATATGTGAACAAACCCACACCCATAAGCTTTTACTCTATTGTTGCTTTGAATGGGTCAAAGGGCTACAGCACAAGTGCTTTCTTTTTGGACTTTGCCTTCTTCATTTCATCTTGGCGAAAGATATCAGAGATCGCCTGTGTGTATATTAGAGGAAATTATCATAGCAAATAAATTGCAAGAAACAGTGAAACTGCATTGTAACTCGACAATTTAATCTATTAAATAAACCTACTATCAACCATAAATGTGCCAGTGAATTCCATAATGTAAATAATTAAATGATTGGAAAAAAATATGATGAAGGCCACATGAAGGATTCCACATCTTAACCCTGGAGTAGAGTGCTTGTAAAGATTCATAATTAGAATTAAATAAACTTTATGGGGTATAGGAGTAAGATTGATAAAAGATCCCAATGAAATGAAATAACATTCCAAGAAAATGCATTTTCATGGTGTTCTTATAACTAGCTAAAATCACGACTAGTACTTGTAATTGAGTTTGTGTGTTGGACAAAGATCTGCCATTTTCTAGAGTAAGCAGAGACTATATTTGGATTATCAATGTTGAAATTTGTCACATCAAACGTTAAAACAACAAAATCATATCCTTGAGGAATATTGAAATCAGAATAATTAATATATCAGTGGTATGTTCTAAAGGCAGCTTCCAGGGCTTGAAAGTCATAATTGTTGAGGGTAGAATCATACTTGAAAATTATTTTTATGTTAGAAAGGTGTATTGACATTTGACAAAAGGAAGTGTTGTGTTTTCTGAAGATCCCTAAGGTATACTATTTCCGAGATTTGTCTTAAGTTGCATACTAAGGAAAGACAGATATTCATAAGCAGTGACACAAAGAAAATCATCAGAGAATTCCTTTTAAACTGAGATAAAATAATGAAGATGCTCCTTGTTTAATAGAAATGAAAAAGGTGGTTGAGTTGAAAATGACCTAAGGTTTCATCACGAGTAGCAGAGTTTTTCAATGTATATTGTATGTGTTGTTATTTGTATTAAATAAGGATTATCTCTAGAATTTTTGTAGCAACATTGATATATTGCATAATTTACATAGTTATCATGTACTACAATTCATGTACTTGATGAGGTTTCCCAACGTAATGAGCAAAATGATAGGGTCCATATGTTGATATTCAAGTATGGAAATAATTATCAGAGGTTGTAGTCATGTATACTTTTTGTTATGACCATTACTAGAGTTTGACATGAGAATATTGTTGACAAATAGAAAGGAGAAGACAAAGGCATTGATATTGTCTAGCTAGGGTTTGGTACATCAACAAATTTGATTATGTTAGGAATTTTTATTTTGTGGCATGTGACGACCAATAGTTTGATAGAAGAACATTGAGCATGATTATTAACATGTGTGGACAATTGATGAATGTTAGGGATTTCAGTTCTTGCTAGACCTAAGACTATATTTTTGGATGGTTTATGACATGTTGATGTGTTTATTGAGTAGAGGAAAATTTGATCAACATGATATTTCATTTCAAGTTGTTTTGTATTGATTATTGAGAATAGGTGGATCCAGTCAAAAAATTGTGAAACGTGGTCTATCGATTGATTAGAGTGACAAGGTGGTGTAAGGCAGGAGAGTGAAATATCCTTCAAGTTGAATCTTGAGAACAATTCAGGTTGGCAAGGTGGTGCTAGGTCAGGTTGGAACCTACACAGGATGTTGGAGCATCCTTCCAGTTGGAGATAGTAAACTAGGGCATCAGAGTGTCCTTTAGGTTGAAGCCTATAAACCAAGGGGTTGGATCCTCCTTTAGTTGGATCTAAAAATCTTGGAAGTTGGAGCTTCCTAATTGATGTAAATTATTAAAGACAGATATTAAGAAGTGTTTGGTGGTTTTTTTCCTGTAAGGGTTTCCACCTAAATATATTTGGTTTACTGTCTTTACTGTTATGTATTCTTGAATTATGTTGATGATTTTTTTATGTTTATCGGATGCTAATAATAATCAATTCTCTATGAAGTTAAATTAAATCATTTAAGAGAAATACTTATTGAAGCCCCTCTCAATATTTCCAACTTGATGATCCTAAGACTAGGTCTCCTTAGTGTATATATACGAGACAAAAGGTACAAATATAATAAAATGGGACCATGAGAGGTTCTATCCCACATGAAAAAAATAACAATAGAAATGTAATAAAACAATATTTAGGGCTTAATAAGGGATTTTAGGGATAGCATGGGAGATAATATAGGGCTTAATAGTGTTCACAAAGATGAGGGACTATAGCTAATCAGAGAGTCTCACACCTCCAAGGTTACAAGGAACTTTGGTGTAGGGAATACAATGACTAACTTGAAGAGGTATTTGTATTAGCCCAAGATGGAAGAAGAGGTAGATAATTTCATAAGAGGATGCATAATTTGTTGTACCAACAAACCTACTAATAGAAACAATGGCCTATATCATCCCTTTCTTATACCCACTTGTCCTTGGAAAATCATTTCCATGGAATTTGTGGGAGGTTTACCAACAACCATGAAGGGGCATGACTACCTGCTCTTCAACAACATGTGTGTTCTAATTCCCTGTAAAATTAACAGTAGAAAGAAATAAGCATCAAAATATTTCTTTCGATGGGTCTGGATTCACTTTGGGATACTAAGGGGCATCATTTTAAACAAGGACACAAGGTTTCTCATTGCATTTTGGAATACATTTTAGGAGAAGAAAAAAATGAAGCTAAAAAGGTCTATAGCGTTCCATCCACAAATAGATGGGAAAACAAAAGAAGTCACGAGGGATTTGGAGAAATTTTTGAGGGGATACAATGAAAAGCATCTAAAGGTCTAAGATGAAAATATACTATATATACAACACTTATATAATAAATCAATCTACACTTCTACTAGTAAGTCCCCATTTGAAACTTGTTTTGGATATTTTCCACCTTCACCTTTGGATATTACATATGGAAAATGAGGAGGAGTGAGGAGATATTTTACAAGGGATCCCTTAAGGGTGGGAAAATTTGTTGAGTAGATTAGGAAAATTCATCTAGAGGTCTATGATACAATACATAAGTCATGGGAAAATTACAAGGTTATGTATGATCAACACATAATAGATAATTCATTCAGCGTGGGAGAAAAACTATGGTTACAGTTGAACAAGGAAAGGCTACAAGGTCCTAGTAAAATAATGTCCCCTTAATTATACTATAGAAGGTGAGAGATTACAACTATAGTCTTAGTCTACCCCCATACATCCACATTTACTTATTGGTGAATGTAGAGAATATAAAACTCTATGAGCCTTCAATGTTGGATCAGGAAGAGGAATATGTCCTACCTTCTATAGAGGATTTGGCATTAGACACTTAGGTAGATGTTATAAAGGATACAATTTTGAAAAGGAGGTCCAATTTATAGGAAATTAGTAGCATGAAATTTGGTATATTGGGTTGAAAGAACAACGTCCAAGCAACGTTGAATGGCACACTTGAGAGAAGGTGCAAGAAAAACTTACTTAACTAATTCAAAAGAATCTTTTGCAGACCAAAATCATCCTAAAATGGAAGATGTGATCAAGATTGGATAATTATATTATTTTTAATCCCTATTGATATTTTTAGCATGGAAAATTTGAAGGAATCAACTCATAGGGCCATCTTTATCAACAAGTTCTAATTTGGAAATTGGAGTTTGAAACCTATTGGACGTAGTTTGAGGCATCAAATGGAATGTTTTTGGGGGTAAAATGTTTCTTAAGTGTATCACCCCATGGCACTCTTCCACACATAGGTACCTTTCCAACGTTGTAAGAATTGCCTCAATTGGAGTTAGTATGCAAAAGTTATGCCACCTGTAAGTTGACCTTCATATTTTAACCACCATGATTTGAGAGGATGACATATCAGCCCCTATTATTCATGGAAAAGGGGATAGCCACATGATCATGATGAACGATAATCTATAATATTAAATATATTAACTCTATTTAAGAGTTGAAGGAGTCAAAATTAACTACTAGTAGGCTATTCGATTGTGATATAACTAGGCCACTAGGAGGAAAAGGGGTTACATTCTATTCAAGTGCAATATGTACCATAGATGAGTAGAGTATCCAAGAGTGGATAGGGAGAGAGAAGAAAGTTTGATATTGTGCTATATATTAGCTCATGGGCCACAAGTATTACTTATTTACCTACATTCATTTCCATTCAAAGAAAGAGAGACCAAAGTAGCCTTACCTTCTAGCTAGGTTTTCCCTATAAAGGTTTTCCTAGGACATATTTTGTGTTATTGTGGTTTTTGAGTGTTTTTTATATTTGTTCTCTATTTTGTGGATAATTATAATTTTCATGCATACTCAATAAACAATAATTGACATATCCAAAAATATAAGGATAAATAAATCCTCATAGTGTATATTTCAGATTTCTAATATGTTTTAGTAGATATGTCGTGTTGAACTGTCTAATGGAATATCCACATTAGTTTATAGATCACTCATGCACTTTATTTCCTATCTATAAATTGATTTGATTACATTTACAATATTATTTGGACAAATATATATTTTTTGAATTTGTAGTAGCTTGAATATAATTATAAGTTGATTAATATAAACTATGTGCAAATTTTGGAATTTATTCACAAGGTTGTGGGTTAGAAGAAACTTGTAACTAGAGTGACCAATTAGCGGTTTCCATTTCTAGAGAGAGAGAGAGAGAGAGAGAGAGAGAGGCTTTCTATGATAGCCAGGTTATATTATATTTCCTTATTCTTTTTTCCAGTTTGGGGTTATAACAAAGAGGCTTCCTATGAAAAATAGATTGCATTAGTTTCATTCCCTATGTTTCTTATTTTGTCCACCTAGAGGTTACAATAGATAGGCTTTCTATGTTAGTTGGAGTAGATTAGCCTATTTTCTTGTCATTCCTATTTCATCCAACTAGGGGTTACAACAAAGAGGATTCCTATGCTAGTTGGATTAATTTTTTTATTTAAATAAGAATAGCTTAGTAGGTGAATTTTCCAAAAGTTTCCTAAAACCCTTCTCTTGGAATTAATATTTCCTACTACAACTTCATCACTAGAACAATAGTTGAAATGTTTTCTTTGGAATATATAGTGTATGAAAATTCACAAGTTTCGAGCCCTATATTGAAATTAAGTGTATAATTTTGTATTTGTCTTCATGAACAATTATAAAGGTAATTAAAATTTCCTTTAGACTATTTTAGTAAATGGTATAATGCATCCATACCAATTATGTGATTGATCAAGTTGTCATCAAGCATTAGAAGAAAATATCTTGACTTGATTTGGTTGCCTACAAATATTGTTACTAACAATGTCAAATATTTTAGTTCGTTAAATATCATAGCCTTTTGCCAGTATTATAATATAATACTAGGGAATTTCTCTAACTATTATCCATGGGACAAAAGTCAATTTGATTCTTCAAACAAAACCTCATGTACATCATTAAGAACTTGGTAGAGAATAAATTTTAAGCCCCATGTTAACCTTAAAACCTCTTATTGCCATAGGTATTGAGAGATTACATTTCTATTGTTATATTATTATGTACTAGACTCTTACATAGTCCCATTTTATTATAATCATACCGTTTGTCTACTATATATATAATTAGGATACCTAGTCTTAAGATCATTATATCTTGTCTTTTACATTGTATTCATTGTAAAAGGAGCTTTCCTCCTCAAAGTGGAGTGTAATTATTAACTTCTTATCATTTTTAAGGTGCATAGTTCATAGCATTTGGTATTAGAGCACATGAACCTACAATTTTGTTGCCTTAAACACAGATCCAGCTTTGATGATAGACAAAGTCTGGGCACTTTTTGTTATAATCATCTACCTGGTGACTCTATTGGAGGTTGAACCTATTTAGCGACTCCACTTCATAGTTTTGGCTCAGTTTGTGAGGCATTCTCGAAGAAATCCTCAGAAGTCACAAATTGACCCATTACCTGACCCTGAGAAAATCATCAAAGAAAGAAAGGTATTTCAGAAAGGAGCATCAGATTCAGGTAAACCTAAACAATATTCTATATCTCTTCAAGAAAAATCTTGCAATAGAACAAATACATGTTGAGAGTATAGCATCTAATACTAGCAGTGAAGAAAAAATCTTAGAAATTCATAAAGCTCCTTATTATTTAGGTTCTCCTTTTGTTGTAAGCCCAAAGGAAACCTCACCTCCTATCCATCATACCCCTTTAGTCTTGTCAGTCACTCCTCAACCCTCTATCATTCAGACTGCCAGTACTCTTATAGCCACCACAGCTACGGTAGGTCCACAAGCAGCCACCAAAATGGAAAGAATCATAGCTACTAGGTATGGACATATAATATTGCCCACTCCTTTGAATGCCATGCCCACTAGAGAATATCAGAAATATAGGCCTAAGTTCACTGGGACTGAAGGTGTTACAGCTGAGGAACATCTTGAGTCATTTTATAGATATGTTGATAACCTGGACATTAGTGAAGATGATGTCTAGATGAGAGTCTTTGTCCAAAGCCTAGATGGAGAGGCTAGAAAATGGTTCGAAGAACTGACCCCAAGATCTATAATATATATTGAGGCTTTAGATGATGCATTCCTAAAGCATTTGGGGGATAAGAAGGATCTCCACTACTACCACACTGAGTTTGGGAACTTAAAGAGGGAAAATGGTGACTTGATGTCTGATTTTAATAAGAGGTTTAACGCATGTACAACAAGATACTAGCTGAAGTAAAACCCAACACTACCTATGCTAAACTCACCTATGCCAGTGTTTTTGATTCTAACTTATGTCTACTATTGAGGAAGAGGTGATGTGCTACTTTGGCTGATATGCAGGATGCAACCTTGGAAGTAGAATCAAACATCATTGTTGCATAGAAGCTCAAGGGAAATGTTGATAGAAGAAGACAGAGGGGCGAGTCTTCATCATGTTCAGATCCCAAGATAGATAAAATTACCAAAATGATAGAGTCATTAGCCTTTGAAATCTCCAAATTAAAGGTTGAGCAGCACCTTGGGAAAGGAAGAGTTCCTAATACCTTTGCTCCTAAAAACCCAAATCCATATAGAAGAGCTAATGAGCAGTTGCATATTTTTGCAAAGAAGAAAAGATGCCAATGAACACCAAAGGGTGAATACCCCTTTCTAGAATGTAGTCATGGAAGAAGAGTAGTTTGAAGAAGATGGTGAGATCCATTGTTTGGAAGACAAAGGCAATGTCTCTTTTTTTACCTCAGCCGCCTATGAAAAGTGATTATTCAATGACCAGATCAGCCAAGAGTGGGATGGTGAAGCTATTCTACAAACTGAAGATCAGAAAAGATATAATCTGAGGTCAAATATGAACGATGCCAAGGAAACCCCTATTCAAAGAGTTGATGTCCCTGTAATACAACAAGCTAATAAGCAGAAGTGACTAGCAGTCGATCCTATCATCCTCAAAGCTCCAACCCACGAGGTAAGAGGCCTTGACAAGTCTCCTTCTCCTTTTAGTTTTCAATCATAAATTCAGAAGCTAAGAATACCTATGCCTCTGATTGAACTAGTGAAGAATGAGTCTTTCAAAAGATCCATCCTTGAGGCCCTTGATCATAAAGCCATCCAAGCCTCCATTGACTATGTAAATTTGTAAGATGACCAACCAACTGTTATTCTCAGTCCAATGATTGAAAATTGTGAAGACAAGTCCCCATCATTCTATGTCTCTCTGACTATTCAAGAAAAAATCCTTCATAACTACCTTCTAGACACTAGAGCCAGCCATAATCTAATGCCCAAGGCTGTCATGGATAAATTGGGTCTTGACATTACCAAGCCTTATCGTGACCTGTTTTCTTTTGACTCTAGAAAAGTGAAATTCCTGGGATTAATCAAGGACCTAGCCATCACTTTGTCTCAACTGCCCATGAAGAGCATGATGATGGATATTGTGGTAGCAGATGTAGCCCCCAATTTTGGCATGTTGCTTTCCAGAGGTTGGATCAAGAGATTAGGTGGAACATTGCAAAATGATATGTCCTATGCTACTGTCCCAGTTTTTGGAGGTCAAAATAGGAGATAATACAAAGAAGCTTAGTCGGCTTATACCATCAGTGATGGGAGGAATCCCATTAATCATCCCATATATGCTATTGACACTAATTTTGGAGCTTGTTTTCTTCATATGGAAGAATATCAGTTGACCTCCACGCAGCTTAAGAAACCAATTTCCATATCACAGAGGAAGAAGGCCCACAAATTTGGGACATGTTCTTTGATGCAGCTTAGTCTAAGGAAGCTGAAGGAGCAAGTGTAATCCTTGTGTCCCCCACACAAGAATGCATTGATTCATCTTTCATATTAACTTTTCAGGTCAACAAAACCTTCCAAGCAAAACATCCCAGGCTGAAAGCATACAGAGATGAGGTGAAATATAGACCATCTCTACCTGACAAAGTCAAATGCTGCAAATTTTTTGAAGAGGATGATCAAATTAATAGGCTTTTACAAGTCTTTGATGGCCCAATCAATGGGTTGTTTTTGAAACTTTATTTCATTTAAGGCTTTAAAGCCTTGGTATTGTAAATGTATTTTTTTCGAGTTTTTATTTCATTTGAAAAATAGACTCCATGCCCAATGGAACACTAGGAGGAATATTTGATCTTGTTTTTACAGGAAAGGCATTGTTCTATAGTTCTTGAAACATCACAGGGAGGCTTTCATCCCTAGAAGGAGCCAGTGTTAGCCTTGTTGGAAAATGGCCCATAAATGAATCCAATTATGCACTTTAAGTCTTCAAAAGCCAGCAAAATCCTCCCAAGGATAAAAACCAACGAAGGAGAAGAACCCTTAGAAGGGAGGAAAAGCACTACTAAGAGGCTAAAACACTCAAAAAACAGTGAAAAGTCATTAATGTAGTCATAGACAATGCAATGCACAATAACCGTTCGATCTGGCTGATCAACGACCCAAATATAAGTAGCAAATCACAATCGGCCAAATAGAGAGGACAACTTAAGAATGGGTGCAAGACACCCCCAATCAGCGATCTTCGATGATCAGATCGGCAGGTATCGGTGAAGACCATGTGGGCATTGCGATGGTGATCGACGATTCAATGTGGATCGTTGATCAAGAATGTAGGTCAATGACCCATGTTACATCGGGGTTTTGCTATTGGAGTTTCACAAAGGCGTGATTAACCATACCTAATGGTTATATATATGATATTTCATAATATTTTAGGTCTGCAGGAAGGCCGCTTTTAATGCATTTTTGTGTATTTTCGTTATATAATGAAATACTAAGGGAACCAAGGAGCAGTGCCAATGTGATAAGACCCAGACTTGAAAGGGTTAGAGAATGAAAATTTATAATTTTTCAGGTCCGCCAAAGCCAATTTTTCATTGTTTTTAGTGTTTTTTAACATATTCCAAATACAAAGGCAAGTAAGGGACTAGGCCACTTGTGATTTATGATAGTGATAAAGATGGATCCGATAGAGGAATATGCCATATTTAAGGACTTTTTAAGTCCGAAATGAACAAAAATGGGTGGAATTCCTCATTTGTTGCAGCGTTTTCTGTATTAAACAGAAAATAGTCATTGTTCACATTTAAAGGGATAAGAGAAGCCCGAATACCCATTCTATCACAAAGCAGAGTCCGGGAGATAGATTGTGGGAAAGAAAAGACTGGAAATGGAAAAACAAAGGCCACAATGCAGCATAGCTCATCCAAACAACAGAAGTGATCATGGGGCATCTCTAGCATGATAGAACTCCCTGCCAACACAGCCAAAATACTACAATGTAGTTACTATTCTGTCAGAAGAAGGAACCTCTGTTCCCATGCTTGCCTAGTCAGGGCATTAAGCAGTTAACATGACAGAGAGGATAGATTAAGGCACTCCGAGCCTTTGAGAGCTCAAGAGCATTGTAAAAGGCCTATAAATGGCTAAAAGAAAGATGTAAGAAGGGTTTAACTTCTGGAGACTGTTGATACTTTGCTACTTGCAGCTTCTCATCTTCATTCCAGTAATACATGCTTCTTTTGTTGCTACATGTTCAATATCCATTTCTCTTCTGTTCTAAGGTTGTACTTGGATAGTTTATTCATGATTTCTTCTATGTCTAATGCTAGATAACTGTCATCTTATCTCTACATTGATAAATTGGATTTGTAATTGAATAGGTTATTCATGTTTCTTATGTGTCTAATGCCAGATAACTGTCATCTTATCTCTGTGTTGATAAATTAGATTTGCAAGCTTATTTTACTGCGTGTAGCTAGCCATTCATATGTGTTTATATATGCATCTGCCAGTATAGTCAGTATTATCCATCTATCCATTCAATCTACAAACTATTGATCATTAGTGATCTAAAGCCTTGTCAAGCTGAGGGTGTTCATGCATGTCTAGAGTGAAAACAGAGTTGAAACGGTTATCTGGCTTGATCCAAACCTTCATCCATTCCAATAGTTCAGAGAACAATATTGAAGATTATATGTTACCAGTCATCTCCGAGCTGCAACCTAGGAGAGTTTCCTAGAGTGATAACAGGGACCATGAAATGTTCCAGCTTACATAACAATATGACAATATAAATTTATCCACTCAATATATAGGGCCTAATAAGGGATTTTATGGATAACATGCGTCTTACATAGGGAAAAACATGCCCCTCCAACTCAAACAAGCATTATCTTCAATAGTTGACTATCTATAGGTGTTTCTGCAGAACAACTTATCTTCCCATGTCGCCTCTTCCACGAATATGTTCTTCTATTGGATGAAGCACTCAACAGTTTCTTACTTTCTTAACTGCTTAATGCTTATTTCCAATCCTATTTCTAGATATAGTATGATTTTCACTTCTTCATCAATCTTTAGTAAAATATTTTTCGATTAGGATCTTGTCATTGATTACCTTATTTAAGAAAGATGCATGGAAGATTGGAAGTACATGTGAATATGGTGGTAACTCTAATTTTTAAGCCATACTTCCAATCCTTTGCAATATCTTATAGGGGCCATAATACCTTGGTGCTAATTATTGTCCTTTTTTTCCTTGATGGACATATATTTATATGGTTTTAATCTCACAAATACCCAATCCCCCACTTCAAATTCCATTTCACTATGATGTTGATGCTTGGTGTGCCATCCTACTTTGTGATATAACCATCTTTTCCTTCAATAGTTTGGGAGCCTCTTGTTGGTGCCATATGTGGTACTATTATTCTTGAGCCTTTATAGTCCCTTTCAAAGTTTATGTGATAGTTGGAGGATGATATCCATAAAGTGCCACAAATGGTGAGATTATTTATGAAGTATGGAAGGATGTGTTATTCCACCATTCTTCCAAGGGAAACCAATTGACACAATGATTTTATTTATCATATGGGAAGAAACATATATACAATCCAATAATTTATTCATAATCTCAATCTTCCCCATCAAATTTAGGATGGTGAGATGAGTTTTAAGCCAACTTATTATATAAAAAAGAAAATAATTTAGTCCAAAAATTTCCAATGAAAATTGGATCTATGTCAGTTATAATAATATTTGATATTCCACATATATTTTGGACTATTTCCATTAATTATTCTACCACTATACTTGCTTTAAAAGGATGATAAAGAGAGTAAAAATGGACATACTTTGTCATTCGATCTAACACTACCATAATGACACTCTTTCCTTCCAATTTGGATAAACTTGTAATAAAGTCCATTGAAACTTCTTCCCAATGTTGGCTTGGTATGGCTAATGGTTGAAGAAGCCTTGTGGTCTTGATTGTCTCTCCCTTATCTTGTTGTCATGCCACACATTCACCCACAAATTTTTGCGCATATTCTTTAATACCTTCCCAAAAAAAAATTGTATTGATCCTAAAAGGACCTTTTGTTTGAACCGAGAATTATTACATAAGTGATCTATAATGACACTCTTTCCTTCCAATTTGGATAAACCTGAAATAAAGTCCATTGAAACTTTTTCTCATTGTTGGCTTGGTATGGCTAATGTTTGAAGAAGCCTTGTGGTCTTGATTGTCTCTACCTTATATTTTTTTCATGCCACACATTCACCCACAAATTTTTGCGCATATTCTTTAATACCTTCCCAAAAAAAATTGTATTGATCCTAAAAGGACCTTTTGTTTGAGTTGAGAATCCTTACATAAGTGATCTTGATATGATGACAAAGCATTCTTCCAGATAATTTTTTCTACTACATTGGGTCCTCCTGTAGTTGTTGAATTATTTTGCATACCTTCTCATCTTACTTCGAACCTATCCTTTCTTCTTCCACCTAGTTAAACTATGAAATGGAAATAGGTCATAGTAAACCCTTTGTGTCTTCATGCTTCCTAGAGAGTCCATTTGCCACAATATTTTGTTTTTCCATTTTTGTAGATAATTTAAAATTCATAACCCAACATCTTTTTAACCACTTTTTTTTTCTCTTATGAAGATAGCCTTTGTTTCAAGAAGTACTTCAAAATATCACAATGTGTTTTTTTCTTTGAAGTGTCTTCCTATTGGGTGTGGATGCCATTTCTTAACTGCATGTACTATAGCCATCATTTGTTTTTCATACGTGAGCTTGAGTAAGTTCTTTCTTTTAATTTTGTTACTTTAAAAGGAAAGGGGCCTTACTTCTTACATGGAATCTGCACCAATGCCATGGCTTGAGGCATCACACTCCAACATGAAGTTTCTTATGAAGTTAGGTGTTTCCAGGAAGAGGTTGTACACATATCCTCTTTAATATTTTCAAAATATTTGGTTGTTTCTTTAATCAAAGAAAAATTTTCCTTCTTCAATATTTTTGTTATAGATGCTCCTATTTGACCATAACTCTTGACAAACTTTTGGTAATATCCTATCAATCCTAAATATCCTTTGAGTTTCTTCAAGGTCATGGGGATTGGCCATTCCATGATAGATTTTATTTTGTTAGGATTCACTTGGACATCATCATGGGATACAATATGATCCAAATATTCCACTTATTTATCCCAAAAGTAACACTTAGAAGGCTTTGCATATAGTTGTTGCTCTTCCAATAGTGTTAAGGCCTTATTAATATGGTGTACATGATCTTCTCAAGACTTACTGTAAATTAATATGTTGTCAAAAATAATAACACAAATATTCAAAAGTAAGGTTTTAGAATAGAATTCATCAAGATTTCAAATGTTTAAAGTGAATTTGTAAGTCCAAAATGCACAAAAAAAATCTCATAATGGCCTTCATATGTTTTAAAGGTTGTTTTGGAAATGTCTTCTTACCTCATTCTAATTTTATGATATCCATAATAGAGATCAAACTTAGTAAATAAAATTTCTTGATGTAATTCATCTAACATCTCAGCAATTACAAGAAACTGAAACTTACCATTAATTTTAATTTTTTTGAGCATTTTGTAATATGGACATATGCCATGAAACATCCTTTTTGATAACCATCACCACTATTGAAGGTAAAACACTTTGGATAGGCTGAATGATTCCAACCACTAACATTTCTTGAACCATACACTAAATATCACTCTTATGTGCATATGGATACATGTAAGGCCTAATGTTAGGTGGTACACTTCTAGGTTGCAAAGGAATAGCATGGCCATGATCTCAAGTAGCTAGTAGATCCTTAGGAATGATTGTTGATAATTTTTTGGAGATCCACTGGAGTAGAGGATATAGATGTTTGGAAATATAATGAAAACAATTGTGTAATTACACCTTGGTGTCCCTTTTTTACAAATTGTTTCATGCTAATAGGGCCTATCAATTTACTAGGTTTCCCTTGGATATCTGTATTATCAGTTCCCTTTCCTTTTGATGAAAATATTATGAAAATATCATAAAATTAAGGGCCATGATTCCTAATGATTTTATCCATTAGATCCCTAATACAACATAAACATCATGCATTAAATGAACTGCAATCATGGGAATATCTAACAAATACTCTCCCATATGTAGCTTAATACTATGGTACTTACCTAAACAATTTATGGTACCTCTAGCTGCATTCATTACATGAAATTTGGTTTTGAATATATCGAGAAATTAAGAAGTTTTCCCAATTTGTCATTGATGAAGTTATGGGTACTAATCAATACTATTACTTTTTTGTTTTATATATATCCTTATATCTTGAGGTTGTGTGGAGTAATAATGCCAACTGTTAGTGTCAATATTTGCATACTACAATCAATGATAAAAAAATCCTCTTTTCATATCATATTAGGGTCCCATTCTGAAATTTTTGTCATTCCACTAGGTCATCATGCAAAAATTTGGTCATTGAAGGTTGAATCAGGGTTTCCTTTACTCCTTTTAGAAATTTACCCCTTGCTGGCTCATTTCAACCTTGCTGAGTATCCATTATCCATAAAGTTAATGACATCATGCCATCACATCAGTCATGTCATCTTGAAATTCAATCCTTCAAGGTCTCATTAGGTCTTTTAGGGTTTTTCAAAGGTTTCATTAGGTTATTAGGGCTTCCAAGGTTCTATTAAAACTCCATTACATTGCATAAGACCAGCAAGTAAAGGGTGATCAAATAACATCTCTTCACCATGTGAAGATAATTTTTAAAGAGAAATGCTTATTTCATCATGTAATTGTATGTTCACTATATGTAATAAGTATTGTTCCTAAGCTTCCAACTCAATCTCTATATGCCAACTTCATTAAAGCGAAGTCAAATTCAAAGAGTTCTCAAAGACCATCAAAAGATCAATTTGTTAAAGTAAATAGTCAAGTGAAAGGGTAATTTTTCAAAAATTTAAGTGAATGCCAAAGGGAGTTGTCTTTTCCCAAGGGTGTCCAAATCATCATTTTCCACGAGCACTAAACCCTAATTTCCTCTCCCACTAAGCTAGGGTTGGATATGTAATCAGAAACATATGAGAAGAGTAGGAATAGGGAAGGTCATTTTAGCAAGTATGAATCCATTACAACTCATAAAGATCACGTCTCCATCATT
Source organism: Pinus taeda (assembly GCA_000404065.3). Classification (NCBI taxonomy): domain Eukaryota; kingdom Viridiplantae; phylum Streptophyta; class Pinopsida; order Pinales; family Pinaceae; genus Pinus; species Pinus taeda. The sequence continues at coordinate 141,647 of APFE030074142.1, read as the reverse complement.
TTTCAAGAAGTCATTCCAAGGGACAAATCATTTGCTACACATAGGGCCAATTTTGCTTCGAAGTATGTTTCCAACCAAACAGAGATGACTTTTACAAAAGTGAGCGAGGTTTTTGTCCATAATATGAAAATAATTACAAAATTCCTTCACTTTTTACAAAGGTATCATGGTTTTTGAGAAATTTCAAAAATACAGTTGCTATAAGAGAGTTGCTACACTTCTGGAATGACCTTGGAAAAATAATTGTTTCTCCTAGCTGGTGTGTCCAAATGAATTTCATGATGAGTCAAATGATAACTAGACAGAAATATATTTCAATTGAGTTATCCTAAGCTCCATTTTGGGTTGAGGAAGACCTCCAAACGTTTTTTGAAAGAGCAAACTTCATGTTTGCACCCTCATTTTGCACGTTTTGACCAGTCTTGGGAGAATCCGTTTTTGGAGGGTCCAATCAAGTACATTTTGAAAACTAAAGGTGGATTTCGAAACTAGATAGGATAATCTTTCGAACGAGCTATTCTGAGCTCAATTTTGACAAGCGTTGAGCAAATTTTGCAAGTTGTGCATTTCTGTGTTTTTTGAGGCATTTTTAGCACAATAAAAAGGTCAAACACGCAACACCTAGGGTGTTGCGCTCTTTTTTGGGGCATCTAATGAGAAAAATGTCAACATAATTAGATTTAGAGTGATTATTATATGCACCCTATGCATTTTCTAGGCATTTGGAGACAAACAGGTCAGTCAAAAATGTCAAAAACCATAAAAAACCCATGTTTCTACCTCATTTTTGGCTTGGGCACTGCGCATTTACCAGCCTTGGGAATTGATTTTTTTGACAAGGAAAATGAGCTCCAAATAGAAACTTGAAGACATGTCTAGAAAGTATACTTGAAGGGCTTTCCAACAAGCCATCTTGGAGAAAATTTGGACACCGGGAAGGCACCAAAAAGAAGCCCTGAACTTGGAGGAAGGCACCGAAAAGTAGCCCTGAACTTGGAGGCCGTGTTTGATAGAGAAAGGGCACATTTGACAGAGAAAGGGTGCATTTGAAAAAGAGAGGGTGTGTTTGACAGTCTTCTCCAATTTTTTGAGTTTCTCAATTGTTTTTATTTTCACCTTGGAAAATGATGATTTTACCTATGTAAATGATCAAATTGGATGTAATTATCATGTTTTTACTATTACCTAAGGTAAATGCATTAGGAAAATAAAGCAGATGAGGTGTAATGAATCAGTTCGCCTAATATAGGAATGAGTCACTTGGACCATCCTAGAATTTAGCTATCAGTTCAGAACTTTGTGTAATATCTTCCTCACCTCATGGATTCGACCCCTGAGGATGAGGGGAAATGGTTTTCATGTCTATTTAGTCCCTTTCTTCACCATAGACAAGGGTTGGACTCTATGGGATGTTGTACTAGTGTTTCAGACTTTGGCATGAAATATATTAGAGGAGTTGCAGCGATTTTGGTGGGATTCCTCTGACAAGGTATTTTGATATAGTTTCCTCTTTAGTTACATGTGTGTGAATGTTTTGTATCTTCCATGATCCATTTCACTTCTAAGTATGTTTGATTTTCAAGGTGTGATAAGAAGAATACATCTTCTATGCTTTGTTTTGGGAAAATCGTCATAATTTGTTTTAATTCTTCAGTTTAAAAAGAATTCATTGTTTTCATGCTCTTTTTAGCACCTTACTAGTCTAAACCATTTCATCACTATACTACAAAGTGTTAAAGTAAATTTCCTACCTTGCCCAATCAGAAGTCTGCAATTCTGATTCCCTTTTACCCTGACCTATTTCACTCTTTGACCTAATTCACTCATCCAGTGACTACCTCAATCAAATCAAATCAAACAAACCTTGAGCTATTATATCTAGCCTAAAACCCTAATCCATCTAGCCCTCTTGGCTGTGATCCCTTGGAGAGATCCCTCTCTGGCTTGGTAAGGCTAGCTAGCAAGTCGAAAGGTTGGTATGTGGTTACCTCAGCTGGACTCTTCCTCAGCCTTGGAGATCCGGAGGAGTGATAACATATTGGTGTTGTTGCCAGGGAACAAAAGATTCATTTTCCCTAGGAACGAATGACAGAGATCAGATTTGATTGCTGATGGTGAACAATAGTTGGACAGATAGGAAGGTTGTACCATTCACTTGGAAAATCCACTGCATTAAGATTAGTAGCTTGAATAACTTTCAGGATGGAATCTGTTGCAAGAAGGTATGCTCCAATGAAAAGAGATCACATTCTAGGTTTCCCAAATAAAATTCCTAAGGTAAATTAGCAAAGAAATTTGCCTATGTTCAAAGATGTGAAAGGTTATGATGTTGTTCTTCATCTGGTGAGATTTCACATGCAGTTGCATAGATTAAAGATTGATTTTCATGAAGACTGTTTGATGAAGATATTCATGGCCACTCTAGAATGTGAAGCCCAATCTTGGTATGAAAGTTTGCCACATTCTTGTATTTATTGTTTAAAGGATTTTCATACCATGTTCTTTGAAAGGTATAAAGAATATTTTCCATCCTTAATATTAGTTCAGAACTGTTGTAAACATGTTGATATTTTTATTGAAAATCTTGAGAATGTTTATGGAGATGATGAATTCATGGATGATGAGATCATGGAAGTCTTGTATGAAAATCCATTTCAGTAGCACAAAGAAATCTTAGAGGATACTTTTCAAGATTCTTAGGAAAGTTCACAACAGGCTAAAGATCTTTGTACAATTGAAAATGATGGAAGACAAGGTCTTATTTTAGATCTACTTGCAGCAAAAGATGGTATGAAGGAAAATCAAGTTCCAATTTGAGATTGTGATAAGGCCAAGCTGGCTATTCTAGATCTAGATTCAAATTGTGATGATGAAGAGTATGTTGTTTCGGATCCCATGAAGAAGAGCTCTATTGTTGAGATCACCTTGAATGAAGAAAATGAAGTTATCAACCCAAGTGTTCTCATCCCATCAAAACAAAGTCTTTGAAGGAGGTAATCTAGTCCCTTTATGAAAAACAAGATGAGATCTTTGTTCAAGTAAGTGAAAAATCTTCTTTGGATGACTATGTGGTAAATGATAGAAATTTCACTTTTGAGTTTCAAAAACAATCTAAAGAAGTTATTCACTTTGATACACAAGACCATATTCAACATCCTTGTGAATATTTAGGAGGGAAAGAAGACAATTATTATTTTGGCAAAAGAAAACAAAAAGTACTTTCTCCTCTGTCTGAAGATGAGATAGATCAACTCCTGAAAAGTCATGTTATAGACCAAGCTAATGCAGGTTTGCAGTGTTCACATAGTCAAGAAGGTGTTAGTGAAACTTCTTCCACTTTTGAAAGTGAAAATCTAAGTTTAAAGGAGGACAGTCTTGAAATTAGATTTATAGATCAGCATGAAGAAAGACAATCTCCTTTTTCAATGTTCATATCTGATTAAACTATACAAGAAATTGCTGTGAGGAAACCAATTTATGATGATGATTTCCTACAAGGATATCATCTAATAGATATTGTTTTCTTTCATGAAGATGATAGGGTTGTCATGCTTGGTAATCTTGAAGAATGTCTTCTGTTTAAGGATGACTTAGACTAAGAATTTGAGGAGTTCAGAGAGACAGTATGCCAGAAATCTAGTCAGAATTTCTCATGCCCGAGGAATTTACAACCAACACTCAAATAGCAGAAGGTTATACTTCCCTGTTCATTCCTATCAATCAACAACCAACTGTTCTTTCAAATCAGAATGAAGGGAGTACTTATATTTTTGTTGTTGGGTCTCAAGACAAGGTAATGCTTCAAGGTTTTCAAGATCCCTTCAGCAATCTTTTGCAAGCATTGGAGAAGATGAATGTTGTCTGGTTTGTTAGCATAAGCCTTGGTTTCAGTTGTTATTGTGAGTTGCCTACATGTACATCATTTTTCCTGCTCAAGGTTAGTGAGAGAAGAATTTCAGTAAGTAGCCATCTACTGGATTGGTTGCACTGGAAGGATCATTTCACATGATTGTATATATTTCTTCAGTAGGCAAGTGGTTGCCACTAATAATTTTTGTAAGTACTTGTTTCAGTTAAGTAAGTCTTGAGTCATTTTTTCAGTCAATTTCAAGTTAGTTTCAAGTCAGTTTGAGCCATTTGAATTGTCAGCATTTAGTCATGCATTTCAGTTTAATTTTTTGAGCGTATTTACCCACATGGTTAGGCACTTGGTCTACAGTCTTCTTGACACATCCAAGGATTTTCCATCCCCAATAAGGTCGATGTTAGTGTCAATATTTTCATACTGCCATCAATGATAAAAAAATCCTCTTTTCATATGATATTAGGGTCCCATTTTGAAATTTTTGTCATTCCACTAGGTCATCATGCAAAAATTTGGTCACTGAAGGTTGAATCAGGGTTTCGTTTACTCCTTTTAGAAATTTACCCCTTGCTGGCTGTTATCGGGAAAACTAGTGTTTATGCAGAGCTACTAGTCCCACTAAGATGGGTAGCTATCTTAGAAACAAACATATTAAAGTTACTTTCATTTTCCTTTACAAGAAGTAGATAGGAGAGGAGCAAAGAATACCAACCTCAATATTTCACTTGGTTCCTTGTTTGTTCCTTATCCCCTCTGACAGATATTTGTTGCTCCTTCCTTGATTACTCCGCTTCAAAGAGTACCTATAAAGTCAAAGCAGCATAATACCTTCAAAATGCAGAGATCTACAATCATAAACAATATAGGACCAAAAATATATTGACCACACAAATGCATATATTATCAGACATACAAGAATGTGGAGGAAAACTTGAATAGCTTTATTGATATAAAGATTAGAAGAGAGGATTACAACCCATTAATCTAACCCAGCGTCATCCTCCCAGCATGAAAGCCCTTGTTCACCTCATGAAAAGCTTAGATCACCCAACACTATGATGTTCCACCAGGAAACCAACAACACTTCCTTACAAGATACAATATTCCAGCCTCTGGAACTCTGTGATGAGGGATCCATATATAAATGATTGCAGGGGGGTGAGTCATCTTCTGGGATTTTGATTAGTGTCCTCTCTCTAATCTAGTGTCTATGCAGAGCTGCTAGTCCCACTAAGACAGGTAGCTATCTTAGAAACAAACAGATTAAAGTTACTTTTGTTTTCCTTTACAAGAAGTAGATAGGAGAGGAGAAAAGAACACCAACCTCAATCTTTCGCTTGGTTCCTTACTTGTTCCATGTCCCCTTTAACAGATCTTTACCGCTCCTTCCTTGATTACTCCGCTTCAAAGAGTACCTGTAATGTCAAAGCAGCATAATACCTTCAAAGTGCAGAGATCTACAATCATAAAAAATATAGGACCAGATATATATTGACCACACAAATGCATATATTATCAGACATACAAGAATGTGGAGGAAAACTTGAATAGCTTTAATGGTATAAAGATTAGAAGAGAGGATTACAACCCATTGATCTAACCCAGCGTCATCTTCCCAGCATGAAAGCCCTTCTTCACCTCATGAAGAGCTTAGATCACCCAACACTATGATGTTCCACCAGGAAACCAAAAACACTTCCTTACAAGATACAAGATTCCAGCCTCTGGATCTCTGGGATGAGGGATCCATATATAGATGATTGTAGGGGGTTGAGTCAGCTTCTAGGATTTTGCTTAGTGTCCTCTCTCTGATAGTTCTTGATTCCACTTGGAGATTCAGGATCTCTTACTCATCCCTGGGTGAATTCAGAGAGGCAAGTGTCACAGGAGAAGTTTCTGGAAGATTCCACGATCATCCACCTTGCAAACTGTCTCTGCCATTTGTCTACTCTTGCCCATCGCACCCTACAGAAGGGATTTTTAGTATGCATCGCACTTTTTTCATGTGGCAGGTGAGATGCATCACACCCTTTGCACTGAGTAGTCTGTGCGGTCCAGTATTGACCAGTTCTGAGTAGTTTTCTATGGATAAATTTTGGGAGATGATGTAATCAGTTGACCTTATTCCTTTAGGGTATGAAACAACACTTTTAGGGACTCAAAAGCACTTTGTTTATGGACATTTATGATTGGGGTTGCAGTGCCCAAATATGTCTATAATAGTTGCCCTCTAAAGCACAAGGTCAAAAATCTTTTGATGTCAAGTGAAATGATTTATCGTGAGGATCCTGTTATCACTCACGTTGTTCCCTTAGGAAAGCTCATAATAAGGGAATACAACCGAGGTAACCACTAACCAGTCTTTTAGCTACATACTCTAGCCAATCTGCAACCAGAGAGGGCTCTCTCTTTGTGATTTAGATTTGTTTGATTATATTTCAGGCTAGTTATGAAGCACAAGTTTTGTTTGAAGTTTGGAAAGTCACATTCAGTAGAAATGAGCTGCAAAGTGTGGGAAGCTCAGACAATTGGGTTAATGGAGTCAATGAAGAATGACTTCTGGGTATGGTTTGTTTCGCAAAAAGGAAGGACTATAAAGCAAGATAATTACCCATGGAACAATATTTAAGTTGGAGGTTAGGATGAAATGGGGTCGGGGAATGAAAGGAAATAAAGAATATTTCATCAAGCTAACAGAGGGAAAAGTGAAAGAATATCATCAAGGAGCAGTTAGAATTCCTTAACTATATTTAGAGTGTAAGAACCAGGGAGACAGGAGCAATCAAGAATTCCTGCCTATGCTAGTTCTATAGAAAACATAAAAACTTGACAAGAATTGAACACATAGTACAACAAAGTAAATTCTGAATTATTATTTTTTCCTGCAACTTAGAATATGATATATAGATGGTACTTAACACATAGAAATAGTAAAACAAGAGTTAAAAAGACTTATTGATCCATAAGGTAGCACAAGAATTCTGCAACACATCCATTTGTCAATAATTCCACAACCAGTAAGTTCACTAGCAAAGCATTCTAGCCATTTTTATTCTAAGGAGTTATTGAAAAATTACAGCACAGGTCCAGAATGATATTCACCAACCAACAACAATACATATCTTGAGGAGGTATTTATAAAAGAGTTTACAAAATATCCCGTAGGAAAATATCAAGTAATAAATTCATCCATCTACTTTGGCAAGGGCAATAACTGATATGGAAAACCACGCAGAAATAAATGAATGAATAACTATGTTGTACTGGCCACCTTAGGTGTCCTGTTATTGTTGACTTTTCGGTTTAAGTAGTCGGCTGATGGCTGCTTCTCTGATTTGCGTTCCTGATGTGTTGTCACTTGCCACCTATGCCTGAGTTTGTCTCAATGCTTTTAGCGTGAATTCCATCCTTTGGCAATTTGATTTTCTGATAGGAGACCCATATATTGCAATTTAATTTTTAATGCAAACAATTTACAAAAAGAGAACCAAACTACCTTCGCAAGACCTCAAGCATGCTTTGCCACCATTGGTCTGTTGGTAACTGATGTTTTTTTAGTTTAATTAATGTCTCATCAGCTTCAATATATCTGTAATAATTTGGCTGGACTTCAAAGAGATGTGCTATCTCATGTTCAATGTAAAACAAATTTTCTAAATTGTCATATAAACTTTGTCCAAAGGGAGGCACTGTCTCTTTTGAAATGCTTGATGATGTTGTAATTTGATTGGTAACATAGTATTTAGTCTGTGAGCATATTGTTCATGTTTTAACAGCCTCCCATTGCTGGTGAATAAGATGGGTAACCTTTTGCTTTGCAACACTGCAAACTTTTGACTGAAGGCATTCACTTTTGTCTGCATTTGGCACTTTCTTTCTATAGTTTGTACAAAATTCCTCATGGTCAGCACCTTTTTCACTCTCAAAATAGTGTCTGTCCTATTCTAAATATCTAGAGATGCTAGCTTCTCACTGGTATGAGTATTCAAAAAATGAATCAGTTGATTGGCCTGCTCAGGCTTGTTTGCTAATAATGCTCTAGATTTTTGAGTCTCATATTGAGCTAACCCTATCAATTCAATCTGGTCAAAAATAGTCTGTATTGATGTCCATTGATCAGTAATTGATTGGCCAATTTTATCCCACAAAATTGTTTTGATTTCTGTTAGAGTTTTGTGAAGAGTGAGGTCCTTTTCCAAGGCTTTTATCTTATTTTCCAGGGCCTTCACTTCTCTTGTCTTTTCAGCCACAATCATTTTTGATTTGTCATAATTCACCTCAATCTTGGCCAGTTTTTCCTTGGCTTATTTTAATTCTGCCATTTGGAGTTCCAAAGCCTTTATTTCTTTCATCATATCTTCCATGCTCAAGCTTGGCTTCTTGTCCTGTTGTTGCTGTAGTTGTTGTTGAAGTCGAGGTACCTGTTGTTGATGCTGGATCAGTAGGAGGGGCTGCTATGGTGACTGTAGGAGGAGCAACTGTAATATTTGGAGCTGTTTGAGCTGGCTGAGAGGCCAACTCCTCTTGTTTTCCTTGCAGTGTTGTCTCCAAGGCTTTCTCTGTTTCTAGTAGTCTTTGATTCATCCTCATTAACAAACTTACCACATCCTCCTCTTCTCATTGCTATGCAACTTCTGTGGTCTGAGGGTGCATTGTAGTTGGCAGCTTGAGTTGTCTTCTGAGGGCTGCTATGTCTTCTTCTTTCTTTTTAATTAAGGCATGTGTGCCCTTGAGATCCTTGGGATCATGTCCCAGTTCCATGATAATCTCCTCCAAAGATTTAATTATGTTATCCTTGGCTAATGAGGAGGCCTTTTCTAGTTCCAGTTGGGTAGAAGTATTGTACAATGAATTCTGCAATTTATGAGCCAGTAATGCTTTGTCTGCCAAGGTAGAGTATACCATTTCTCCAGCTTGTTTGTGTAACTCAATCTGGTCCATTGGGTGGATGTCTTTAGCAAGAACTTCCAGATTGGTCCTGATATAATCAGCAGTTGACTATGGCTGCTGTGTGGTGGGCCTGAAGTGACTAAGAGTCATCTTCCTTGCTTGGATACCATAGGCTGCCATTAGCCTTTGTTGATTGGTGGGAGCCATTCTTAGCAATTAGTTATATAACTGGAACCTTACTAGCTCATTTATGGCCTTGATTTCAGTGAATGTTTTCTTGATGTCAGAGCCTCGCTTGCTCTATTGCTTGGTGGATGTAACCTCCACACCATGTTGTCTCTCTTGCTCCTGCTGAAATGAGCTATTTGATGTTTCCAAAAATGGAGGAATCTGTTGTTCAGATGTTCCCTCACCCCTTAGGTTGCCTGTTGTCTCCTCTGTAAATTCCTCCTCATAATAGGGGTTCAACCTTTGCCTCTTCTCCCCTTGCTGTTCTATGGATGCCCCTGTGGGTGTCTCTTCTGGTCTGCCCCTTTTCTTGGCTCTTTGCTCATTAAGAGTAGTTTGTAACACAGGGATTTCTGCTACCCTTGCTTGTGTTGAAGGGCCTTGCCCTTGATCTTTTTCCTGGGTTGTATCTCGCTGATCTGCCATTGTATTTTGCTGCTCTGAATGGTGTACTTATTTTCCTTTTCCTGCAGGTGGAGTAGCCTCTTGGGCAGGTTGTTGTGAAGGTGTGGTAGATTATGTGCTCGCCCCAATGTGTTGTGGCAGTGTGAAAGGGACCTATCCAAAAGAATCCAGGTCAATTGTCTTCTCAAAGTCTTTCATTTCTTTTTCTAATCTCTCTTCATCAGTAACCTCTTCAACTAGTGTACCCTCTACCCATTCCTGTCGATTAGCATATTGTTCAATCTGAGGGATTCTGTGGTGCACATATCATGTAAGCTTGTTTTTGAATCTTCTAAAACTTATGAAATGTTCAGGGTCATATGGTGCCCAATGAAAGCTTTGTTTTAGCATAAGTTCATCTCTTAGTATCTTGTTTGCGTCTTCCCAAGCTTCTTCCCTCTTATTGAAGACAAAAGGGCCCAATTGATGTCTTATCTTAAGCTGTGCCTTTTTTCTAGTATCATAGAAATGAGTCAAATCTGAACTACTAACTTGCTGGAAGTATTCCAGGGCAAAGAGTCTCATGGGGACATACTTCGGCAGCTTGTACGGAGATAATTGACAGCAATAAATCTTGATCACTGTGTGGTTTTGGTAAAAATACCAGTCACCAATGTTGTAGCCCTTTGAGAGATGTAAAATCCTCTGCATTTCAGTAGAGAGCCTGTCAGGAGGAGTCAACATCAATAGGGAAGTGGCTGGGTATATGAACAGGTCAATGAACTCACAATATGTATAAGGAGAATGGTGGACTTCATGGAAAACTGAGGTCCAGAAAATCACAGACCTCCTCTCTCCTTTGGGGTCTAGTCTTTTAAGAGGAACTTGGAAACTATCAGGTCGATAGTACAACAGTAGATGATATATATAGGATGTGTATTTGAACACCCTTTCTCTCTCTAAAATCATGAATTTCTCATGCATTTTATTCGCTATGAAGGTGGCATAATCATACTTGATAGCGAGGGATGTCCTGCAGTGAATATGGACATCAATACTAACACAGTCTCATCAACATACTCACTGGTTTTGAATCCTAAAATATAGGATATCATGTCTATAAGGAGTTTCCCTACCTCATTGAACCAGACTTGGTGATAAGGAGGAGGCTGATCAGGCTGGCACTTTGGTAGCATAAACAACTGAGCAATTCTTGTTATCTCTAAGCTAGGAAGCTTGGCACCTTGATCAAGCAAAAGTTTGATGGTGAGAGGAAACAGAGGCTGAGTTGGCTCAAAGTTTAACATTTCATTTATGGACTGAGGAGTAATATAGAAGAGTACAGATCTAGATGGAGTCATAATTTCTCTTTGTGTGGGATCATAATTTGCATAGCATAAATGGATGAAATCAGGGAGCACATTCACTGAAGGGAGGTAATAGAGAGGCATGTTGGATTCCCAAATCCCTAGGACATCAGAATTGCTCCTGTGGCTATTTCTAATTTCACATAGGGCTTGCAAGTGAGGCTTGAAACCCATCATATCCTTAATTTGAAAGTCCTTGTCAACAAGGGGTATCCATTCCAATTCCTTATGTGGTGCATTCAAGGGTGCAATATTCAGGGCCACTGGAGGTTCCATGGTTCACTGATCTGTGTTTTGTAATTGGATTTTGGAACTGTGTGATAACAGGAACAGAGTACTAGCACTAGGTCTTTCACAGGAATCTGATAGGAATTTTTGTCAAACTGAGTTTTGTACACAAATGACCTCACTAGGTAAGATTCAAAGGAGAGACAGATTCTGTAGAGTTTTAATTGGTGGCTGGAAAACAAAGGAATGATGCTCTTTTGCAAGTGAGTTTGACCAATTTTGACTTAATATTTTGGCATTTTTTGGAGACTTTGCCAGCGGAAATGAGCTCGACTTTCAGTTTATTGGACAATTTACAGAGGAAAATAGGATCTGCAGGTTTTTCTTTCGAAACAATGACCAAATAGTGACTTAAAATGCATAGGTTTGCAGGCAATAGTGCATTTTACTCAAATTTAGCTCTTCAGGTGATTTTAGCAGAGAACTTTGGAAAAACAGGGTTTACGGGCGAATTATCGGGTAAATACCTGCTTTACAAGCGACTGGTGCGAAATGGGGTTGTAGACTGAGCTGAGGGGGCTGGATTTGCAGCGTGAACTCACCTGGGTGACGAACTGGAGCATTGGTGGCGACTTGGACGTAACGAGCATGCACAGTCTTCGTAATATAAAAAATAGAAATAGACACAAACCGTTGTTTTCGTAACTTTTAACCAAAATTTGTGTTTGTTCGGGATTTTTGGAACTTTTTGGGGATGACGTCAGCATGACACAAATTTGTCCTGTAGCGGGGTACAGATGGTGTCGTAGCGGGTGAGGTGGCGCTGACCTGGATAGATGACATGGCAGACACGGCGGACGGAACAGTAGCGCGAGCGCTGGTGTGGGTGCAGATGTGGTGATGACGTGATGCATGACGTGGGCAGCGGGACGAGAGGGCAGTTTGCGGTTTTCATCGGACCGCTTTTGGTACGGGGGTGGTTTGCGTCAGAATGGGCCCGATGCAATAAAAAGCCAACACGTGTCCCGGGGTATGGTGGGAAAACTGCTTTCCATCGGGAACTAATAAACAGGCGTGGGGGCGGCTCCAATATCGACGAGAGCCGTTGGATCTGGAGGACGCAATCCAACGGTTGATGGGAGGTATAGATGGCGGAGGTTTACAAAACAGGACCCGCGCCAATATTTTAATGTATTTGCAAATACATGCGGGTCGAAACTTTGATTAAGAGGGTTTGTAAGGTTTATCTGGGCGGGTTAGGTGTGGCTATTTATTTAACCGGGTGTTAAATAAATTCCAAAGCCGCGGAGGGTTTTTATAATGTTTCAGATAAACACTATAATTCCCAAAACTATGCCATATGGCTATAGTTACAAGGGGTGGGGATATTATACATTTTTTTGGGTTTTTTATGTATTCTTATGTACAATAGGGAAGGGGAAATATAAATGGGAGTTTTATACAATAGAGTTAACATGTTAATATGAATATGATGGGAAGTGTTGGGTGCATGAAATTGAATCACCTAGACTTGGGTGTGGGGAGAGATAAAACTTTACACAAGAAATGTGGCTTTGAGCTTTTAAATAAACCTGAAGTTTCACTTAAACTTTTATGGAAATGGAGTGAAGTTAAGAGTTTGAGCAGATCCCAATCTCTTTGGGGGATGTTAGTGAATGATTATTGTGAGGGGAGAGAAGGGGAGTTAGACATGCAACATCTGATCTATTATCACACCTTTGCCATGGCACTTGAGATATTGATGAAAATAGATCATATTCAAAAAGGATAGCACTATTGATAGACCTGTTTCTGCAACTTCAATATACTTACCCATTCTACAATTCCTAACATTTTTTCTTCTTTTTGATTAGGTGCACTTGAACTAGCAAACCTTGATTTTCCTCTTTTCTTTTGGCTACCCTCCTATCTAATTCTATCCTTATCTCTTCCAAGGGCTGAGATTGAGCAGTTGGGCCCTTTGCTTCTCTACCTATCTAGGGATCTGCCAATCTTGAACTGTTTGAACAGACCTTATTCTCTATTCTAAAACAAGAAATTTAAACATGATCTAGCCAATGTTGAATTGTCTGGCTATTCATCAATTGAGAGAAAGTCAGTTATTGCACATTCTAAACTTGCTTTGCAACATGTAGTACAGTAGTAGCATTTTGACAAGCCACTTTCCTGGTCTTTTATTGAGGTTCCTTTTCTTTCTCTTTTTCTTGAATTTTTGATTTTTTGAAAATATGGAACCTTTGTAGCATGGAAAGGATGATCATATTTGGCATTTCCACAGTCAATCATGAACAATGACACCTATTGGTATAGGAGCCTATCAGTGGCTCCACTTGGGGATGGCTTTTCCAGGTGAAAAGCCAAGAACAGCAGGTCAGATGGCCTTATCTTCAACTCTTGTTGTAATTTAAAGCTTCCCTTTGCTGTAAACTAACCAACTGGATTATTGTGGCATGGATGCATTTCTCATAAGTTGATCTGAATAGAACTACAACTCTGTCTTTGGTGGTTGGTCAAAGTATTTGCCATCATCTCTATATTTCCCAAGTTCTTTTTTGATTGATTCTGGTGAACTCAAAATATATATCAAGGGTGGTATAACTGTTGGATTTTTCCTCAAAATTTGCTACAACTTATTTCCTATCCTACTACTGAAATAAACTGCTAAAATAAACACTTTTTATGTACAAAATACAGTTTTCTTCTGTTAACAAGGAGGATCAAAATAATGCTTGAGCATTTGCCCATTGGCTGGGCCTTCCCCGGCGTCTGTAATATCCAAGCTCCTCAAGAAATAGGTGTTATTTCCTTGTACAGTCTGAATGACAAAAGGACCTTTCCATAGGAAATCAAATTTGCCATGTTTTCCTTTGTCTTCTCTTCTAGAGTCCCACTTTAGCACTTTGTCTCCTATGAAGAAATCCTCAGCTTTTGTTCTTTTGTCAAAAATCTTCTTGAGCTTATCCTGCAGAACCTGAGTTCTCTGATATACTTCCTCTCTGGTTTGTTGGAAGTGAATAGTTTGATTGATTCTCCTTTGAATGTCATTGGGTTCTGCTTGTAACTCTTGCAATTTGATTTCAGGGATTCCCAAGGATGAGGGGAATGCAACCTCCATGCCATAAACCAATTCATATGGGCTGGTTCCAATAGATCTTTTGGTGGTCAATCTGTCTGCCCATAGTGCATTTACCAGTTTTTTATGCTAGTTCTTTTTATTCTCCTCCAAGAATTTTTTGATGATGTTGATCAGGCTTTTATTAGATGACTCAGCTAGCCCATTATCTTGAGGGTAATAGGTTATGGAGTGGCCTAAGGTATTATGGTACTTGTGACAAAAATTAATCATTCTTTTGGACTTAAGGCAGCAACATTGTCTGTAATAATCTTCTCTGGACAGCCAAATCTAGACAGAATATTGGTTTCTAAGAATTGCATGATGATTGAGTCATTGAATTGCCTACAAGGGATAGCTTCTATCCATTTGGTAAAGTAGTCTGTGGCAGTCAGAATCCACTTGTGTTGTCCAGAAGAGGCAGGATGAATTTCTCCAATGAAATCTAAACCCCATTGTTGAAAAAGCCTTTCTGTTGAAATGGGTTTGAGAGGTAAAGGTAACAACTTTCTCTTGCCTTCAAAGATCTGGCATTTATGGCAAGAAACTACAAATTTTTTCACATCAGCAAATAGGGAGGGCCAATAAAAACCAACTCTTAGAATTTTATCAGTTGTTGATTTCCAATACAAGTGTCCTCCATAGTCCCCTACATGAAATTCCTTGAGTATTTTGTTAGTTTCATCCTGAATTAGGCAATTCAGACAAAATACCTTCATGATTCTTCCAAAATAAAACATTGCCTATAATACAAAACTTTGAAGCTTTCATTTTCAAAAATCGCTTTTTAGTCCTGGATAACCCTGGAGGAGCTTGCAGGTTTAACAATACAAAACATATGTCAGTATACCAAGGTGATTCTAAAAAGGCTTGATTGATCTGTGGAGTCGCCATCTCCTGTTCGTTATCCAGTTCATTGATGTCAAGGGCTTGATAGTTGGTTTCAGTCATTAATTTGGCTAACCCTTGTACTTTTATGAGATTTGTTGGCTTAATTTCAATGTCATATTCTAAAATGTTGGCTATCCATTTGCCCCTTTTACCTTCAATTCCTTCTTGAGTTAGAATATCATTGACCACCGCATTTGGAACATAGGCAATCACATGAGAGTACAAGATATAAAATCTGAAATCCTTGATGGCCTTTACGATGGCATAGGCTTGTTTCTCCATGATTTGATATTTGAGTGGGGCATCTCTAAGTATTTTTCTGAAGAAAGCAATGGGTTTCTCACATCCTTGGTCATCTTTTTGCAATAGGATAGTAGCAATAGTATGCTCAGATGCAAAGGAAAAGATTATGAAATCTCTATCAAACTTGGGGCTTGTGAGGACAGGCATTTTAGTTAGAGCTATTTTGGTTTCCCTCAAAGGCTTGTTTAGCTTCTGTGGTCCATTTGACTTTAGAATCTTTCTTCAACATATTATTCAACAGTCTAATTAGCTCGGCCAAATTGGGAATGAATCTTCTTAGGAAATTGATCTTCCCCAGAAAGGCTTGTAATTCCTTGATGTTTCTTGGGTGAGGGACTTGGAGAATAGCTTGTATTCTGTCCAAATCAATTCTTATGCCATCTTTAGAAATTATGTGACCTAGGAGTTTGCTTTCTTCCAAGCCAAACAATGCCATATTTTCTGCAAATTAGGTCTGATTTTGAAAAAGCAGTGATATCATCAAGGTATATGACTAAGAAATCATGGATCTCTTTAGCAAAGGCTATGTCCACTGCTCTTTGAAATGTAGCCCCTGCATTTTTGAGTCTAAAAGGCATCTTTACATATTTAAAGGTTCCCCAGGGTGTTGTAAAGGCAGTTTTATCTTGGTCATCTGGGTGAACTAAGATCTAATTAAATCCTGAGAATCCATCTAACAATGAGATCCTAGAAGCACCTACTACCCTTTGTAAAATGTGATCCATCATGGGTAAGGGGTAGTGGTCTTTGAGAGAGACTTTATTCAAATTTCTCAGGTCAACGCAGAGTCTTATCTCTCCGGGTTTCTTCCTAGTGGGCACTAAGTTTGAAATCCATTCTGAAAACCTAATAGGTGCAATTATTCCAGCCTGATACATTCTTTTAACCTCCTTTTCAATAAGAGGAAGGAGGACTGGATTAACCCTTCTCAACTTTTGTTTAAAAGGTTTTTTATTTTCTTTCAAGGGTACTGTATGTTGGATAACAGAAGTGTCATAGGATTTGAGGTCCTCATAGCTCCATGCAAAGACATCTTGGAACTCTGTAAACAACTTAATGTATTTCAGCTTTTGGTCAGGAGGTAATGTTTTGGACAGTTTTACCATTTTGGGATTTTCAGTGGTTCCAATGTTGCAGTCCTCAATTTCTACATTCAATGGCTGCATTTTTGGCTTTCTTGGAATATCATTTGAATCAAATATATCCTCCAAAGGAGTTAGGCTTGTGGGCAGAACGTTATCCTTTAGTTCAATTACTTCGGATTCTCCCTCAACCATTTCATCAAGATCCATTTATTTCAGCTCTTGTAGATTTTTGTTATCAAAAATTGTTGGATGCAAAATCAAATTTGTTGTTTTAGCTGATAGATTTTCCTCAATTTTGTCTATTTGTTGTTGATCATCAATAGTGCTTGTGTCTATGTTTGTACTTGAGAATTCCTCTTTTAAAGTGAGGAAATTATTGATTTGGGTATCATTTTCAAACACTTGCCAATTTTTCACATTATCCGGTACAGCATGTCTGTGTTTAATCTCAGTAGTAAAGTGATGATTGGGCTCAAATGGCAGCTTGCAAGTACTGGCAAAGGTTGCCAAACTATGTGCATGTAAATTGTGTTTTCTTGGAATTTTGGTGAGTTGAGATTCTAAGAAGGTGTTCAATATTTCAATGGCTGCACCCCTATAAGCTCTTAGCCTAGGATCATTTGCAACAAATTTTCCCTTCATCTGTTGTATTATCAAATCTGAGTCCCCTAGAATTGAAATCTTGGTCACCCCTAGACTTCTAATCAGTTTAAGTCCCAGCAAAAGGGCTTCATATTCGGCCATATTGTTTGTGCATCTGAAATTTAGCCTATATGCATGACCTTGAGCATGGTCATTTTGCATGTTGTGTATCCAAATCCCTGCCCCTCCTCCCAATTTGTTCACTAACCTATCAAACTCTAATTACCATAAGATTTCTTGATTACCACTAGTTTCAGAAGTTTTGGAAACTTGCTCAGTGGACAGATTTGGATTTTGTAGCTCATCTAGTATGTCTTGTTCATTTGTTGCATCAATCATATCAACAATTTTTTGGTCCTGGGCACTGGATTGTTCATTTATGCTTTTTGTCTGTGCTGTTTCTAGGAGTTTGGCATCAGTTTGGGGACACATCTCAGCATTGTATAAGATGAATGAATCCATATCAGAATGCATAGAATAGATGGGGAAGTTTTGGGGTTTCTCTTGACTGCTAACCACATATTTCATCAATGTCTCCCAGTACAATCTCTTTGGGTGACCAAAGACTGAAATGGTGGCATATGACATATCTAGTTGCAAAGATCCTTGGAGTTTTGCACCCCAAGATCTAGATAAAAGCATGCCATATTTAGGTGGGATATCGGCTACCACCACATCCATCAAGATTGTCTTGGTTGGAAATTGTACTAAAGATACACAAAGGTCTTTAATTAGGCTTAGACACCTGATCTGGCTGGAATCAAATGAGAACAATTCTTTATATGGCCTTGTGATGTCTAGGTCTAGCTTTTCCATCACAGATTTAGGCATCAGGTTATGAGAAGCCCCCGAATCAAACATTGCATTATGTAGCACTTTGTCATGAATGTTCATGCTCACATGGAATGGAGGAACTCCTCCATCTACTGTTTTACCATTGACTTCAGGACCAAAAAACAGTTCTGGTTGGTCATCTAGAACATTGAATGCATCCCTAGTGTTTGCTATTTGCAGTGACCTATTAATTTGTTCCCTATAAACCTCATGTTTAGCCAATTCGGACAGTGGAATGGCTATTTTCAACTTTCCTATTTCGGCTTCCAGGTTGAAGGGTTTTTCCACTTGAATTCTTGTGTTGTGGACAGCAAACCTCTCCTTTTCTGTTGTGTTTTCTATGTTCTTTTCTTCATTATCAGTGTTGTTAGGAATTGCATCTGTTTTGGAATTAACTACAGCAGATCTGTTTAGACTTTCCTTTGGAAAAGAGGAGGACAATGGCTGATTTTTTGATGGCTATAAGTCTGAAATGTCCTCTATGATGGGCTCCTTTGGGTTGAGGTCCATTTTAGTAGGAAGTTCTATGAGGGTAGAAGTATCCTTAGCTCTCTTGGGTTGTTTGGTATCTTTCAATTTGCTAGGTTCAGGTACATCTATCGTTCTACTTCTTAATTTGCATTGTTTATGAACCTCATAGACCGTTGCATCATAGCCTTCTTTGAAATCAAATGTTTCTCCAGACTTTGTTTGAAATTGATTGAAATTATGAGCCTCTTGATCATCCTGTGTTAGGAAAATTTGTTGCTCACTGTTTAAACCCATTATATTGATTTGGGTGTCCTCTGTTGGCTCACTAGAGGTTGAGGCTTCGGCATATTTCTCTTGAAATGGAGGTCTGATGTTCTGGTCAGGGCCGGTCCTTCCAGCATTTGGATTTTGATTTTTTCTAAAGTTTGGGTTTCTTGTTGTGTTACTTGGTTGCCCTTCCCAGGATGATTTCCTTTCAATAGTTTCCACTCTATCTCCCAATCTATCCATACCTTTAATGATTGCATCTAGCTTTTGCTCAAATGCAGAAGGCTCTTCTTTGAAAGTTGTTCTTCTTTCAGCTCTTTCCTGATTTCGTTTAGCAATTAGGTTTGCCTCTACACTAACAGCTATATTTTGCATGTCTGCTAAGCTTAACGGGGCTCTTTCCCTCAGCTGATATGCCATATCAAAATCAAATCCATCAGGGAATTTGATCAAGGCTAAATCTGGTGGAGGTCTAAGGTTCTGAGGAATAGCACTATAGACATTATTGAACCTGGCACAGTAGTCTTGAACGGTTTCTTGTGGGCCCCTTTTCAAGTTGTCATATTCAGTTAAAATGTGTAAAAGGTCTTTCTTCTTTTCCCATCTATTTAAGAAGGATTGATAAAGGGCTTCCGGATTAGCTGTAGAATTTGCAGTAAGTGCTCTAAACCAAGTCCTTACATCACCAGTTAGACTCTGGACAAAGATCTTCATTCTCACATCATCATCATCAATTTCATAGTTCTCAAAATAATCTTGCATTTTCTTGGTGTGTTGTTGAGCTATATAGGAACCAGTACAATCAAAGTAGGTGATTTTGATTTGGTAGTCTTGAGGCATAGCCCTTGGATTTGCAGGCAACTACAAGGGAGCATAACAGTTTGCCATATTTGCAGGGATAAATGGAACAACAGGAAGGAATAAGATGGTTGGAACAGAGGAGACAGGAGTGGAAGTATGAGCGGTGGATGGGGGAGTGGAGAGAATACTTTGAGGTGTGGATGAAGAGCTTGGTGAGGCTGTAGTGTTAACAGAAGGGACTGCTGCTCTCCCAGGGGTAAGTTCAGATTTTGTAAGGTTTTGCTGAAGTATATCAAGGTTTAAATCAGCAGATTCTAGACATTTTTTGTAAGGTTTTGCTGAAGTATGTCAAGGTTTAAATCAGCAGATTCTAGACATTTTTTGTAAGGTTTTGCTGAAGTATATCAAGGTTTAAATCAGCAGATTCTAGACTTTCTTGTCTCCTAAGGGTCTTAGAGATCAAGTTAGGATTTTCAAAAATAGTTGAGGGATTAGGATCTGGTGTAATGAGTTTTAGTTTTTGGAGCTAGCTTCTAAGTCTGTTCTTGGTATTTCTGGAAGTTTTTTGAAAATTATAAATTTTTTGCAATATTTTACAGGAAGCCTTTTCTCTTGAAATATAGAATGTAGATAGCTTTGAATTTTCCTTAAAATATGTTAAAGACAAGGAGACTGATCAAATCTTTGGGACAACTGTTTAGAGCCTAAAACTAGATTGGAGGTTGAGTCTCAAAGGATACCTGACTAACTTGAGTCTCCATCTGTAGCTTTAGAAAATAGACAGCAGTAACAAACAGTCGTTCAGTCCCCCAGTGGAGTCACCAATGATGTTATCACTCAGGTTGTTCCCTTAGGAAAGCTCATAATAAGGCAATACGGCCAAGGTAACCACTAACAAGTCTTTTAGTTGCAGACTCTAGCCAATCTGCAACCAGAGAGGGCTCTCTCTTTGTGATTTAGATTTGTTTGATTATATGTCAGGCTAGTTATGAAGCACAAGTTTTTTTTAAAGTTTGGAAAGTGACATTCAGTAGAAATGAGTTGCAAAGTGTGGGAAGCTCAGACCATTAGGTTAATGGAGTCAATGAAGAATGACTTCTAGGTATGGTTTGTTTGGAAAAAAGGAAGGACTACAGAGCAAGATAATTACCCATGGAACAATATTTAAGTTGGAGGTTAGGATGAAATAGGGTCAGGGAATGAAAGGCAATAAATAATCTTTCATCAAGCTAACAGAGGGAAAAGTGAAAGAATATCATCAAGGAGCAGTTAGAATTCCTTAACTATATTCAGAGTGTAAGAACCAGGGAGACAGGAGCAATCAAGAATTCCTGCCTATGCTAGTTCTATAGAAAACATAAAAAATTGACAAGAATTGAACACAGAGTACAACAAAGTAAATTCTGAATTATTCTTTTTTCCTGCAATTTAGAATATGATATATAGATGGTACTTAACACATAGAAATAGTAAAACAAGAGTTAAAAAGACTTATTGATCCATAAGGTAGCACAAGAATTCTGCAACACATCCATTTGTCAATAATGCCACAACCAGCTAGTTCACCAGCAAAGCATTCCAGCCATTTTTATTCTGAGGAGTTCTTGAAAAATTACAGCACAGGTCTAGAATGATATTCACCAACCAACAACAATACATATCTTGAGGAGGTATTTATAAAAGAGTTTACAAAACATCCCGTAGGAAAATATCAAGTAATAAATTCATCCATCTACTTTGGCAAGGGCAATAATTAATATGGAAATTCATCCATCTACTTTGGCAAGGGCAATAATTAATATGGAAAACCACACAGAAATAAATGAATGAATAACTATGTTGTACTGGCCGCCTTAGGTGTCCCATTATTGTTGACTTTTCAGTTTAAGTAGTCGACTGATGGCTGCTTCTCTGATTTGCGTTCCTGATGTGCTGTCACTTGCCACCTGTGCCTGAGTTCGTCTCAACGCTTTAGCGCAAATTCCATCCTTTGGCAATTTGATTTTCTGATAGGAGACCCATATATTGCAATTTACTTTTTAATGTAGACAATTTACAAAAAGAGAACCAAACTACCTTGACAAGACCTCAAGCATGCTTTGCCACCATTGATCTGTTGGTAACTGATGTTTCTTCAGTTTAATTAATGCCTCATTAGCTTCAGTATATCTGTAATAATTTGGCTGGACTTCAAAGAGATGTGCTATCTCATGTTCAATGTAAAACAAATTTTCTAATTTGTCATATAAACTTTGTCCAGAGGGAGGCATTGTCTCTTCTGAAATGCTTGATGATGCTGTAATTTGATTGGTAACATAAGTATTTAGCATGTGAGCATACTATTCATGTTTTAATAGCCTCCCATTGCTAGTGAATAAGCTGGGTAACCCTTTGCTCTGCAACACTACAAAATTTTGTCTGAAGGCAATTACTTCTGTCTGCATTTCTTGGCACTTTCTTTCTATAGTTTGTACAAAATTCCTCATGGTCAGCACATTTTTTCACTCTCAAAATAGTGTATGTCTTGTTCTAAATATCTAGAGATGCTAGCTGCTCACTAGTATGAGTATTCAAAAAAAAAATCAGTTGATTGGCCTGCCCAGGCTTGTTTGCTAATAATGCTCTGGCTTTTTGAGTCTCATATTGAGCTAACCCTATCAATTCAATCTAGTCAAAAATAGTCTGTATTGATGTCCATTGATCAGTAATGGACTGGCCAATTTTATCCCACAAAATTGTTTTGATTTCTGTTAGAGTTTTGTGAAGAGTGAGGTCCTTTTCCAAGGCTTTTATTTTATTTTCCAGGGCCTTCACTTCTCTTGCCTTTTCAGACACAGTCATTTTTTATTTGTCATAATTCACCTCAATCTTGGCCAGTTTTTCCTTGGCTTCTTTTAATTCTGCCATTTGGAGTTCCAAAGCCTTTATTTCTTTAATCATATCTTTCATGCTCAAGCTGGCATCTTGTCCTGCTGTTGCTATAGTTGTTGTTGAAGTCGCGGTACCTGCTGTTGATGCTGGATCAATAGGAGGGGCTTCCATGGTGACTGTAGGAGGAGCAACTGTAATATTTGGAGCTGTTTGAGCTGGCTGAGAGGCCAAATCCTCCTGTTTTCCTTGCAGTACTGTCTCCAAGGCTTTCTCTATTTCCAGCAGTCTTCGATTCATCCTCATTAACAAACTTACCACATCCTCCTCTTCTCTTTGTTGTGCAACTTCTGTGGTCTGAGGGTGCATTGTAGTTGGCAGCTTAAGTTGTCTTCTGAGGGTTGCTATGTCTTCTTCTTTCTTTTTAATTGAAGCCTGTGTGCCCTTGAGAACCTTGGGATCATGTCCCAGTTCCATGATAATCTCCTCCAAGGATTTAATTCTGTTATCCTTGGCTAATGAGGAGACCTTTTCCAGTTCCAGTTGGGAAGAAGTATTGTACAATGAATTCTGCAGTTTATGAGCCAGTAATGCTTTGTCTGCCAAGGTAGAGTATACCATTTCTCTAGCTTGTTTATGTAACTCAATCTAGTCCATTGGGTAGATGTCTTTAGCAAGAACTTCCAGATTGGTCCTGATATAATTAGAAGCTGACTATGGCTGTTGTGTGGTGGGCCTGAAGTGACTAAGGGTCATCTTCCCTGCTTGGATATCATAGGCTGCCATTAGCCTTTGTTGATTGGTGGGAGCCATTCTTAGCAATTGGTTATATAACTGGAACCTTACTGGCTCATTTATGGCCTTGATTTCAGTGAATGTTTTCTTGATGTCAGAGCCTTGCTTGCTCTGTTGCTTGGTGGATGTAACCTCCACACCATACTGTCTCTCTTGCTCTTGCTGAAATGAGCTAGTTGATGTTTCCAAAAATGGAGGAATCTATTGTTCAAATGTCCCCTCACCCCTTCGGTTTCCTATTGTCTCCTTTGTAAATTCCTCCTCAGAATAGGGGTTCAACCTTTGCCTCTTCTCCCCTTGCTATTCTGTGGATGTCCCTGTGGGTGTCTCTTTCCTCATTAAGAGTAGTTTGTAACACAGGGATTTATGTTACCCTTGCTTGTGTTGAAGGGCCTTGCTCTTAATCTTTTTTGCTGGGATATATATGGCTAATCTGCCATTGTATTTTGCTGCTCTGAATGTTGTACTTCTTTGCCTTTTCCTGCGGGTGGATTAGTCCCTTGGGCAGGTTGTTGTGAAGGTGTGGCAGATGATGTGCTCGCGCCGATGTGTTGTGGCAGTGTGAAAGGGACCTGTCCAAAAGAATCCAGGTCAATTGTCTTCTCAAAGTCTTTCATTTCTTTTTCTAATCTATCTTCTTCAGTAAGCTCTTCCACTAGTGTACCCTCTACCCATTCCTGTCGATTAGCATATTGTTCAATCTGAGGGATTTTATGGTGCACATATCCTGTAAGCTTGATTTTGACTCTTCTAAAACTTATGAAATGTTCAGGGTCATATGGTGCCCAATGAAAACTTTGTTTTGGCATAAGTTCATCTCTTAGCATCTTGTCTACGTCTTCCCAGGCTTCTTCCCTCTTATTGAAGACAAAAGGGCCCAATTGATGTCTTATCTTGAGCTGTGCCTTTTTTCTAGTACCATAGAAATGAGTCAAATCTGAATTACTAAATTGCTGGAAGTATTCCACGGCAAAGAGTCTCATGGGGACATACTTCGGCATCTTGTAGGGAGATAATTGACAGCCATAAATCCTGATCACTGTGTGGTTTTGGTAAAAATACCAGTCACCAATGCTATAGCCCTTTGAGCGATGTAAAATCCTCTGCATTTCAACAAAGAGCCTGTCAGGAGGAGTCATCATCAACAGGGAAGTGGATGGGTATATGAACAGGTTAATGAACTCACAATATGTATAAGGAGAATGGTGGACTTCATGGAAAACTGAGGTCCAGAAAATCACAGACCTCCTCTCTCCTTTGGGGTCTAGTCTTTTAAGAAGAACTTGGAAACTATCAGGTTGATAGTACAACAATAGATGATATATATAGGATGTGTATTTGAACATCCTTTCTCTCTCTAAAATCATGAATTGCTCATGGATTTTATTCGATATGAAGGTGGCATAATCATACTTGACAGTAGGGGGTTGTCTTGGAGTGAATATGGACATCAATACTAACACAGTCTCATCAACATACTCACTGGTTTTGAATCCTAAAATGTAGGATATCATGTCCATAAGGAGTTTCCTTGCCTCATTGAACCAAACTTGGTGATAAGGAGGAGGCTGATCAGGCTGGCACTTTGGTAGCATAAACAACTGAGCAATTCTTGTTATCTCTGAGTTAGGCAGCTTGGCACCTTGATCAAGCAAAAGTTTCATGGTGAGAGGAACCAGAGGCTGAGTTGGCTCAAAGTTTATCATTTCATTGATGGACTGAGGAGTAATATAGAAGAGTACAGATCCAGATGGAGTCATAATTGCTCTTTGTGTGGGATCATAATTTGCACAGCATAAATGGATGAAATCAGGGAGCACATTCACTGAAGGGAGGTAATAGATAGGCATTTTGGATTCTCAAATCCCCGGGACATCAGAATTGCTCCTATGGTTGTTTCTAATTTCACAGAAGGCTTGCAAGTGAGGCTTGAAACCCATCATATCCTTAATTTGAAAGTCCTTGTCAACAAGGGGTATCCATTCCAATTCCTTATGTGGTGCATTCAAGGGTGCAATATTCAGGGCCACTAGAGCTTCCATGGTTCATTGATCTGTGTTTTTTAATTGGATTTTGGAACTGTGTGATAACAGGAACAGAGTACTCACACTGGGTCTTTCACAGGAAGCTGATAGGAATTTTTGTCAAACTGAGTTTTGTACACAAATGACCTCACTGGGTAAGATTCAAAGGAGAGACAGAGTCTGCAGAGTTTTAATTGGTGGCTGGAAAACAAAGGAATGATGCTCCTTTGCAAGTGAGTTTGACCAATTTTGACTTAATATTTTGGCATTTTTTGGAGACTTTGCCGACGGAAATGAGCTCGACTTTCAGTTTCTTGGACAATTTACAGAGGAAAACATGATCTGCAGGTTTTTCTTTCGAAACAATGATCAAACAATGACTTAAAATGCATAGATTTGCAGGCAATAGCGCATTTTACTCGAATTTAGTTCTTCAGGTGATTTTAATAGAGAACTTTGGAAAAACAGGGTTTACGGGCGAATTATCGGGTAAATACCTACTTTATAGGTGACTGGTGCGAAATGGGGTTGTAGACTGAGCTGAGGGGGCCGGGTTTGCAGCGTGAACTCACCTGGGTGATGGACTGGAGTGTTGGTGGCGACTTGGACGTAACGAGCATGCACATTCTTCGTAATATAAAAAACAGAAATAGACACAATCCGTCGTTTTTGCAACTTTTAACCAAAATTTGGGTTTGTTCAGGCTTTTTGGAACTTTTTGGGGATGACGTCAGCATGATGCAAATTTGTCCTGTAGCGGGGTACGGAAGGTGTCGTAGCGGGTGAGGTGGCGCTGACCTGGACAGATGACATGGCGGACACAGCAGACGGAACAGTAGCGCAGGCGCTGGCGTGGGTGCAGACGTGGTGATGACGTGATGCATGACGCAGGTAGTGGGACGAGAGGGCGGTTTTAGGTTTTCATCGGACCGCTTTTGGTACGGGGGCGGTTTGCATCAGAAAGGGCCCGATGCAATAAAAAGCCGACATGTGTCCCGGGGTACGGCGGGAAAACAGCTTTCCATCGGGAGCTAACGAATGGACGTGGGGGCGGCTTCGATATCGACGAGAGCCGTTGGATCTAGAGGGCGCAATCCAATGGTTGACGGGAGGTATAGATGGTGGAGGTTTACAAAACGGGACCCGCACCAATATTTTAATTTATTTGCAAATACATGTGGGTCGAAACTTTGGTTAAGATGGTTTGTAAGGTTTATGTGGGTGGGTTAGGTGTGGTTATTTATTTAACCGGGTGTTAAATAAATTCCAAAGACGTGGAGGGTTTTTATAATGTTTCGGATAAACACTATAATTCCCAAAACTTTTCCATATGGCTATAGTTACAAGGGATGGGGATATTATACATTTTTTGGGGTTTCTTATGTATTCTTATGTACAATAGGGAAGGAGAAATATAAATGGGAGTTTTATACAATAGAGTTAACATGTTAATATGAATATGAGGGGAAGTGCTGGGTGCATGAAATTGAATCACCTAGACTTGGGTGTGGGGAGAGATAAAACTTTACACAAGAAATGTGGCTTTGAGCTTTTAAGTAAACCTGAAGTTTCACTTAAACTTTTATGGAAATGGAGTGAAGTTAAGAGTTTGAGCAGATCCCAATCTCTTTGAGGGATGTTAGTGAATGATTATTGTGAGGGTAGAGAAGGGGAGTTAGACATGCAACATCTGATCTATTATCACACCTTTGCCATGGCACTTGAGATATTGATGAAAATAGATCATATTCAAAAAGGATAGCACTGTTGATAGACTTGTTTCTGCAAATTCAATCTACTTACCCATTCTACAATTCTTAACATTTTTTTCTTCATTTTGATTGGGTGCACTTGAACTAGAAAACCCTGATTTTCCTCTTTTCTTATGGCTGCCCTCCTATCTAAATCTATCCTTATCTCTTCCAAGGGTTGAGATTGAGCAGTTGGGCCCTTTGCTTCTCTACCTATCTAGGGATCTGCCAATCTTGAACTGTATGAATAGACCTTATTCTCTATTCTAAAACAAGAAATTTAAACATGATCTAGCCAGGTTTGAACTGTCTGGCTATTCATCAATTGAGAGAAAGTCAGTTATTGCACATTCTAAACTTGCTTTGCAACATGTAGTACAGTAGTAGCATTTTGACAAGCCACTTTCTTGGTCTTTTATTGAGGTTCCTTTTCTTTCTCTTTTTCTTGAATTTTTTATTTTTTGAAAATATTGAACCTTTGCAGCATGGAAAGGATGATCATATTTGGCATTTCCACAGTCAATCATGAACAATGAAACCTATTGGTATAGGAACCTAACAGATCCGAGGTTTTTCCAACTGGAAGGCGACCTGTAATAAGATACAATACAACACATTATCTTCATAACATTTTCATGAGCTAGCTGAGGTGGGCATTCCCATGCTCAGCTTTAGAAATTCATTTTCATGTACATAGGATAGACAAACGTTTGTGTGGCAGACTGATGATTCTGATAGAGCCATTATCCTTTGATTCAGATCATCATCTGTGCAGCAATGATGTACATTTGATGTCCTTATTTTCCTGAATATATCGCAGCTCGAATGGATGAAACTAGATCTGGGGTCTTCAAACTTGTCCAATCTTCGCCCGAAGTACAAGTCGATCCATGTGAAAAATGTTCTGGAGTCGAACATGGAAAGACATCACCTGATTACCAGCCAATGATGTAAGTTGTTAACAGGTGTGAGAGGAATCACCGATAATGATGATGACCCTCAAGGTACTCCAGTACAATTCACGTGGTGTGAAAATGGGACTTGGCATCAAACACCACGCAAAATCTTTCGGTCGAAGGCCATTGATGTAAACCTATTGTCAGAAGTAAGAAACATACCATTGAGGCATGCAAGCTTCAAAGTACTGAAAGGGTTGTTCCTAGGTTGACTTCTTGGATAATGAGCTATCATCGACAAGAAGTAACCCATCGTAGGAGGGCCTTAGTGAATCCCACATCTACGACACAAAATGGAGCAAATGATTTTGTGGAGGTGAAAATGATCTGATGATACAGGGTTTAGAATGGCGGCCATGAAAGAATGAAGAGTGAAGGTACTGCAGCGGATGAGACACATGCTGGGTTGGTGAATTCTCTGATCGACTTCTCTTGAACATGTCGGTGACATTGAAATGGATTGGTAGCATTAACCCCAAAGATGGATGGTACAACGGACCAATGGTAGTATGACCGTTGAACGGAATAATCCAACATGACTCAATCATGGTGATGGAGTGAAAGTTTCATGTTCAAGAGCGACTCGCTACCAATAAAGTTTTTTCAAGCTTTCTTCCCAATTTTCCCGAGTCATTGCTGACCAGTACCTCTTTATTTTTATCAATTTTGAGGAGGATAACATATGCTTGTTCTATAATTTTCCCTTCGAGCAAACCTGTTGCTATGTTTTAACGAGCCTAGCAACAGTGAAAATCGTTCTTGTCTCTATGGACAAGTTTGTCACTATTGGTTTTAACAATTTTAACGACAAAGACAACTTAGTCCTTTTTCAATTTTAGAGAGTCTGAAAAGGGATGGAAAGGAAAGTCCAGTAATCCTTTTTCGTCATATAATCCCTTAAGTCCAAAAAAGTATAAAATAATACGAAAGGGATGCGTTTTTGATAATTTTAACGAGCCAAACAAGACAAGCACTCAATATTTTTATGTAATAATCCCTCAAGTCCAAAAATATTAAAATCAAAGGAGGGATAGCACTTCTGATAGCTTTAACAAGCTGGAGAGGCCAATTGCTCGAAAATATTTCATATTTTGCGAGTCAGATGAAAAGAGCTTAAAGGAGACTCGTTTTTGAGGAACGAGTGATATTTTTGGGTAGCTGCTGATTCCAGGTAAGGTTTGGAATTTTCCAATCACGGCAGTGTCACAAGGA
Source organism: Pinus taeda (assembly GCA_000404065.3). Classification (NCBI taxonomy): domain Eukaryota; kingdom Viridiplantae; phylum Streptophyta; class Pinopsida; order Pinales; family Pinaceae; genus Pinus; species Pinus taeda. The sequence goes on along the minus strand of APFE030074142.1, from coordinate 112,652 downwards.
TGGTTAACAGAATCACTTGTCCTAGCTATTCCTCAAAAGGGTAAACAATCAAATGGAGTTGTATGATTGGCTAAAACGGAGTGGAGGTGATGATGAGAACATGACCAAGGCTCAAAAGATGATGATAATGCATTTGCAATGGTTATTTACTGGAGATTGGTTCATTTTTTAATGAGCTTAAACTCTAGGGGAACATTTTCTCATTGCTTGGGTTTAATTTTTAACGAGCTTGAACTTTGCATAAAAACTGCTCGTGCCAGTTGTATAATAAGGACATCTCACCGATAGGTTCAATTTTTAAGGAGCTTGCACCATTCAAAACTTTGCTCTGCATCCTTTCTTTATGTAAGCTAGGAATGACCAATCCTATGAGTTTAAATGGTTGAGAATCTACAAAATAAGAAAATAAATGGTCGCTCTTCACTTGCATGCAAAAAGGTTTGCATGCCCCCAGGTATAGTGAAATAGATTTTCCAGGATACCATATAGAAGTTCTCGTATTTGCAAGATAGTTTCCATCCACGTAGTAGACAGAAACACTTCCTCGGCTTAGTCCATTTGGACAAAGGTGATTCTAGCTCCAACCACCTAACCTTGACGAGGGAATCTTATTCTGATCTAATCCCATTTTCCTAAACGGATGAGTGTCAGACTAGTCATATATCCTTCGCGGAAACCTACCCTATACCCAAAGTTTCCTTGCCAAAGTAGACCAAGGTGCATGCCCCTTGGGTTTCAGTCATGGCCACCGAATTACTCGTGCTCTTCAGGTGGACAGACTGGAGATTGATGAGACATTCCTTGCGTGAAAAGACTAGTTAGGGATGGCATTTGACTATTAGCTATGTGTGAGTTGGGGAATGAAAGATGGTCTACGAGCTGGACCACTTGGCCTTCATGCGGAAAACACATTACTCGAAAGAGTGAGGAGACAATGGCTCCCATGCTATAAATATAGTCACGCCCAAGGAGAAGATTATAATCTAAAGGTCCTTGGACTACCATTACATTCAAATACACGGTTTTCCCTCTCAAAGTTATAGGAAAATGTGGAAGGATCCCTAACGGTCGACTGGTTCCTTTTTCGAAGCCTGTTAGATTTTTCTTATCAGGCAGAAGCGATGGTGAACCAAGCACTTTCCAAGCAATTGAGGAAAGGATACTCACAGAAGCCCCTTCATCTATGATGGTACCAACCATGACCATTCTGTAAGCTTGTACAATGATTTGAAATGGTACATTAGACTGTAGATAGGGTCTGCCTAGTAGATTCCAATCAAAGGAAACGACTAGGTTGCTTGGAGGTGGGACTGAATAAATGGCCGGATATGACTCTGACGAACTTCCTCCCTATGGTAAAGGAACGAGTAGATTGCCCCCATGTTCATCGGGGTCTGTGTTTACGAAAAGAATTTGAATGGTGTCATTCTCATTCTCTTCGGTGACTGTATCATCTGAAGATGGACCTTCCGAAGACAAGACCGGGTCGACTGCCGCCTCGACCTTTTGACTTTCGTCTGATGTGGATTCAAAGGGTTTATCTTCAATGATAGATGCTTCGATTGACCACAAAGTTGTGTCAGTTAGATTTTCAACTAGCGATGGACTCGGCAAGAGTTTCTTGTACCTAGGAGGAAGCCGTAGCGGTGAAGCAGGATGGTTATTCAAGACTCTTTTAGCTTCATCGAAGAAGGGACAATGGTGGATAACATGATTTCCTTCATACAATTTGCAAGGAAATTTACATTTTCCTTTCTATCCAAAGACTTTGTTTTCACTAGTTGACGGTGTACTCTCAACATGATCATCAGAGGTTGATGACACCCGATTATGCAAACGAGGAGACCACTCCCTTAAGATCCGAGGGATGCAAGGACAATCTAGATGATAGTGGTCCCCTTTGCAAATGACACATGGAGATTTGGGTTTGGATGGTGCAGCGTGTGGATTTTCGCTAGATGATGCATGGTTGCCCCTTTTTGCCTTTGGCTCCTTCTTTTTCTTCTCCTTCTCCTTCACTTTCTTCTTCTTCTCAGTTACTTGGTTTTTAGCTTTACCAACTTCACCAAGCGAAGAGGAAGGAGGGGAGGGAGAAATAAGTGAAGTAGAAGGTTGGGGGGTAACTCTAGTATCATCTAGTTGCTGACTTGATTGCTCAGGAATCGCGGTCTTTTGAATGATAGAGTTCGAGAAGAGCCATATTGGCAAGCCGATTGTCAGTCCTGGGAGGGACAATGTGGCCATATGAGGTGCACCAACATCTCCCCAAGAGGAGAAAGGACTAGGATTTCCT
>APFE030074142.1:0-73164 GCA_000404065.3 Pinus taeda | reverse complement strand
TAGAGGTTGGAGGAAGGAGGATGCTACTTCAGCGGAGGTAGTGGATGCCACTGGTTACCAGCAGTTGGTGGAGTCGCATGTGTGCATGCTCAAGAGAGGTACATCGGGATATGTATTGGATGAGGTGAAGCTATGTGGCTTCACGGATGCAGATTGGGCAGGGAGCCCAACGGACAGAAAGAACACATCAGGAGGGGTCTTTAGTATTGGATCGACAACAGTTTCTTGGTACAGCAGGAAACAGAGATCCGTGGCACTCAGCTCAGCGGAGGCCGAGTATATGGGAGCAAGTTTGGCTGCATGCGAGGCTATATGGATGAGGAAGATTCTAGTTGGTTTGTTCGGTTCTCATTTGGATCCTACTGTGATTTACTGTGATAACCAAAGTTGCATTAAACTCTTGGCTAATCCTGTATTTCATGATAGATCCAAACACATCGACATTAGGTACCATCATATCAGAGATTGTGTGCAGCGGAGAATCATGTTACTTTCATATATTCCCACAGAGGATCAGGATGGTGATATCTTGACGAAGGCACTCACCAGGAGAAAATATGAGTACCACCGAGACAGGATAGGGGTTGTTGATAATACATATCTTGTTGAGAGGGAGTGTTGAGAATGCAACAAGATGATGGAGCTTAGTGGAAAGAAGTCGCCTTCACTAAGTGGGCCCATAGGCTATTTTTGGTGCAAGTCTATTTTTAGACATATGGATCATGGTCTATGAGTTGCAGGATGCTATTTGTGGATGATTTGTCAAGTTGGTAAAAATAGATGGACCTCTATTTTTAGACATATGGGCGGAGTCTATTTTTAGACTACTAGGCTAAAAATAGAACAATCAAATATTATTAGCTCTTAATAATATTTGGACTATAAACATTATCTTATCCTCTTGTAGCACTTAAGTTCGAGCTACGGATGTGGCACATGCAACTGCCAGAAGGAAATACACTTTTCTTATGGGTTAGTTGAGCTATTGCATGAAGGACTTCAGTTATAACTCAAGTGATTGAGTTTGGTGGAGTTGAATGAGGAGTTGATGGAGTTGTGTTTAGTTTGACTTAGTTGAACTAGTTGTATTTAGTCTAACTAACACATACACTAGTCATGAGTGGTGTGAATTAATTATTAATTAATTCACTAATTATTAACTCATAAATCAACTAAAGAATACATCAGTTAACTCAGTGCATGGATAGTTAAGTGGAGACAAGTGTTAGAGGTGAGTGAAAGGGCAAGACAGCTATCAGTTGTGACTATAGTTGTGCATGATATTTGCACAATCAGTGGATTAAGATTGCCAATGAGGATTGCGTAGTGCAACACAAGGGAAATACAAGTTTGGATCAGCTATTCTCAATCTATTCTCAAGCAGGATTGCGTAGTGGAGGCAGGCAAGCAGCGGAGGAGATTTGAACCTATGATTGATTCAGATCTAAGCTAGTTTGTGTGTAGCAGGTGGAGATAGTACTAAGTACTTGCGAGGAGTATTGTACTATGTATTGTTACATTTTCTCAATCAATATAACATACAGATAGTTGAGGGGTTTTTAGCTGTATGCTTTCCCCAGTACATACTGTGTTGATATGTGTGATTGATGTGTCAATGTGCGCATGCGATTGTTTCTTTAATTCCACAAATTGATGATCAAAGTAGATGAGGTTATGTATTATGCATTCATTCTGCAAATAGTGTATAATCAAGATAATCTCTGTGAATAAGTGTCATATTATTCAAAATTTCCACAGCAGTTGGTTATGATTGTTGATGCAGTGTTCTGGGTTCAATTCTGTGTTCTGGTGACAGTGTTCTAACTGTTCAGATTGATTGATAGTGGGTAGATGCAATTATTGTAGTAGTCATTAATTTTGAGCTTCAATGTTGCTGATGGGTCTAGTATGAAATTTGATTAAACGTGGCCTTCATATTGTGTTGTTATGTACTAGGAGTATCCAGTCTGAAAAATTATGGAACATGGTCCATGGAAAAAGAGTGAAGGTACTAGCCTTCTATAGGCTGGCACCTACGTACTGGTAAACATATCAACCAGTGCAAGTGCTAGGGGGTTGGAGCTCCCTTCTAGTAGAAGCTGGAAAACGAGAGAAGGTTGTAGCCTTCAGTAGGCGTATGCCTGCGTACTGGAAAAGTATGTACAAGTATAAAATTTGTAAACACTTTTTATTATAAGAAGATTGAAGACTAAGACGACAATGACGGTGGTTTTTTCCCACATTGGGTTTCTGCCTGAAAAATCCTGGTGTTCACATGTGTTTCTTATGTGTGTTGATTTATTCTTACTGCATCTGTTTATTGCTTAATGCATCACACTCTGATTTAATACTATGAATTATTTGTTTATTACATATACATTGGTTTCATTCTTTATAGTCACAGACATACGCTGGTTGGTTTTAGTAAAGTAGTGTATATTGTTTGAAAAAGAAAATCATAATAGTGAAAGTTAAAATACTGATTCACCCACCCCCCAGAATTTTTTTCCAACAATTGGTATCAAAACAGGTCCTTCAGAAGAAGCTTGATCGCTTGGAGGGAGAACTCTCAAGATGAGAAATTACGAAGGCATGAGATCTAGCAGACCACCAATCTTCAACGAAAATAACTTAGCATATTGGAAGATAAGAACTAGAGCCTATCTTTAGTCACTTGGAGTTGATGTTTTGCAAACTGTGGAAGGGGGATACCAATATCCAGCAGTAGTCCCCACAGATCTAGTGGAAAATAAATCATATGAAAACAATGCCAAAGTTGTCAATGTGTTATTGGGAAGTCTATCAAAATTAGAATTCATCAAAGTCATGCAGCTCAACACAATTAAAGAGATATGGCAAAAAATCATTCAGAGCTATGAAGGAGACTCCCAGTCAAAATGTGCTAAGCTCCAAACTCTTAGAATTCAGTATGAAACTCTCAAGATGCATATTGATGAAAGTATTGCTAGTTAATTTTTACGAGTAGATGAGATTGTAAATTGTATGAAGAATCTATGTGAAGAAATAAACAAGGGTACTTTAATAGAGAAAATTTTGAGATTTTTGTCTTCTAAATTTGTGTCAAAAGTATCTGCCATAGAAGAGAAGCAGGATATTCAATCTATTACTATTGTTCAACTTCATGGAATTTTAACTACCTTTGAAATAAGGAAAGGAGGTCCATCAGATATTAGAGAAGTCGCCTTCAAGGCTTCAGCAAAGGGAAAATAAAAGGAAGATATCGGGGAATCAAGATATATTTCAGAAGAAGATGAGGTAAACTTTGTAAAGAAACTTCAATGAGGTTCCGGAAGATTCAGAGGTAATATCCCATTCAAACGTTTTGTTTGTGTTAGAGTTGGCCATTATGCTGCTAAACGTCCTCATAAAGATAATCATGAAAAAGGAAAGGAGTCTGCAAAAGGTAATAGAAAATAGTTTGTTAATAGAAGAAGTTATTATACTCATGAAGATAGTGATGGCTTATCTAATAGTGATGAAGATGAATCTGAACAAGACCTTAAACTACTCATGGATTATGACAATGATGGTTTTATGGATGCCTTAGAAGAGGAAGATTTTCTTGAAGAAAGCACTCAACTTAAAATCTATTTGGAAGAAAAGAATATGGTCATAGACAATTTGACACATCAACTCACTGAAAGAGAAAAGCACAATGAAAAATTAGAATGCGAAGTAGTGAGTCTAACAAAAGAACTTGAGAAGACAAAATCTTTTAATCTTATATTTTCAAAAGGATCAGAAGCCTTAGATGAAATCATTAAGGTTCAGCATTCTCCGCTTATAAAGTCTGGTCTTGGATACACTGGAGAAACATCCCAACCAGAAAATCCTTCATTCAACACTAGAAGCTATCTTGATGCAAGGAAAACCAGTGAACAATATGTCAATCCTCAACAAAATCCCAAAGGTACTCCCCAAGTAAATCATGCTCATTTTACTCCAAGGGTGAACATCAATAGAAGCACCAATCAAAAGGTGAACAACACCAAAATATTTCATGATCAAAGAAACTTCTTCTCTAATGGACAATGTTTTTCATGCCATAATTTTGGTCATGAAGATGCTTAATGTGTTTCTTATAAGACTATCATGACTAGAGAAGAAAGAAAACAAAGGAGTGTGATAGGAATCAAGAAAAGCTCTTATAATAACTTTTCTCCTCTTGAAAATGAAATGGAATGTTCATTTTTCAATAACTTTGGTCATGAAGCATCTGAATGCAGGAGAAAATTTTGGCCAACAATTCAAAAGGAACAAACATCATCAAATTCTAAGGTATGGAAAGGGAAGCAATTTCAGTCAGAAAGATGTGGCATAGCTCTATTTGTAGAAGGACAGGAAAATCAGTGGTACATTGATAGCGGATGCTCTAAACACATGACAGGTGATAAAGATAAACTCATTTCTTACAAATCTTTAGAAAAGGAAAAACTGTCTCTTTTGGAAATGACACACTTGATGTTATTAAGGGTAAGGGTTCTTTTTATTTAAAAGAAAAGGTTAAAGCTAGAAGTGTTATGTATGTTGATGGTTTAAAGCATAACATTTTGAGTGTTATTCAAAGGTGATCAAGGAAATGAAGTTGTGTTTTGATCAAAAGAATGTGTGGTTCATGATCTTGACACAAAAAAGACCATAATCAAAGGTATAAGAAATCCAAGAAATCTATATATACTAAAAGGAGGTCAAGAACAATGCCATCAAAACAAAAGAGAACTGGTTATGGCATAGAAGATTGGGGCATCTAAGCTTTTCTATAATAAGAAAAGCATGCATGCTCAACGAGGTTCGTGATCTTCCAGATATCATCATCACAGAAAATACCATCTACAAACCATGTCAATTTGGTAAGAAAAATAGAGTTCAATTCAATGCCAAAGAAGGATCAACAAGAAAGCCTCTTGAACGCATTCATACTGATTTGTGTGGGCCAACAAGGAAAAAGTCACCTCATGGAGAAGAATACTACATTTTATTCATTGATGTTTTTTTTAGAATGTGCTGGATTGGTTTACTAAGGCATAAAGAAGAAGCACTTGAAAGGTTTAAAATCTTCAAAATTTTAGTTGAAAAGAATTAGAACTAAAAATAAAATGTCTCAGATCTAATCGGGGAGGAGAATTCATATCAGATGATTTACTTGAATTTTGTGAACAACATGGAATAATAAAACATTTCTTTACTGCCATAACTCCTCAACAAAATGGCGTGGTGGAAAGAATGAATAGAATATTTCAACAAATGGCTCTAGCTATGCTTGATGAATCTGGAACTTTTGACACCTTCTAGGTGAAAATGCACATACTCCAATAAATATTCTCAATAAAGCTCATGTTCATGTAAATAGTGATCAAACTCCATATGAACTTTGGTATGGTAAGCCTCCTACTATAAAACACTTTAGAGTTTTTGGAAGAAAATGTTTCATCAAAAAGGTTGATGAAAAACTTGGTAAGTTTGAACCCAGAGCGGACGAAGGGATATTTCTTGGTTATTCATCTCTAAGTAAAGCATACAAATTTTATAATAAGAGAGTTTGAAAAATTGTTGAATGCATTGATGTTGTAATCGACGAAGCATGCAGAAATCCGAAATAGGTGAAATTGGCAAAGGAAGATGATAATGATGAAGATGGTGAATTATTTCCCATATCAAATTGAAATGATATAGAGGAAGAAACCAATGAGGCATCAAAATAAGATACATCTGACAGGGAAAATGCTCCATCCAAGTATGTTCAAAAGAATAATCTAGAATCTCAAATTCTAGGAGAAAAGGGTCTGGAGTACAGACAAGAAGAACTCTTGTAGGAGCTTCTAGTTATCTAGCATTACTATCCTCCATAGAACCATAAAATGTTAATGAAGCTAGAAAAACTGAATTTTTGGTTAAGGCCATGGATGAAGAACTTGACCAAATTGGAAAGAATGATACTTGGGAATTAGTTCCAAGAAGTCATGATAAAAAAATCATAGGAACAAAATGAATATTCAAGAATGATTTGAATGAAAATCGAGAGGTTATTAGAAACAAATCAAGACTTGTTTGTAAAGGGTATGCTCAAGAATAAGGCATAGACTTTGAAGAAACTTTTGCACCTATTGCCAGACTTTAAGCCATAAGAATTTTGGGTCATTGTTTTACTGCAAAAAGAGTTCTAAAGTACTTGAAGGGAACTCAAGCCTTTTGACTCAAGTATACACAAGTGGGTGGCTTCAGCTTGATTGGATACTCTGATTCAGATTTCAATGGAGATAAAGAAACTGGAGTATCTACTTCAGGTTATGTTATGAGTCTTGGATCAGGAGTTGTCTCTTGGAGTTCGCGCAAACAATTAGTTTCAAAAAATTCCATAACTGACGCAGAATATGTGGCAACAGCTGAAGCAACAAAGGAAATTGTGTGGCTTAGGAAATTATGGAAGATTTGCAGGAGAAATAAGTGCATTCAACTCCTCCTTTGATTAACAACACTTCTGAAATAAAGTTGGCCAAGAACCCAAAGTTCCATTATCAAACAAATCACATCAATATAAAATACCATCTAATTTGACATCATGTTGAGGCCAAAACAATCCACCTACAAAATTGTTCCACAAAGGTGCAGATTGCAGACATCTTCACCGAAGCGCTTGGAAAGGAAAAGTTTGAAAGATTCAGAATGATGCTTGGACTCACCAACATCCCTTCAGATTAAGGGGGGGAATGTTGACACCTAATCTTTGGGATTAGGTAAATCCATGTAAATATTGTAAATAGAAAAATAAAGGGAATTGGAAGACGAAAAGGCACTGGTAGATGAAACCCAATAGTCTCCCTCTCCATGTATATATCCATGTTCTATCTTAATGAAAATCATCAATTCATTCGTGGAGTTAATCCTAGCCTAACACATTTAATAATATTAGAATGGATTATAATGCCAACTAGTATCATGACCGTGATCTTCATTTACCTGTACTTGAGATGGCAACTAAACCTCTTTATGAAGGCTCAACTTAAATGTGGTGAATGGTTTGTCAAACACATGTCTGACACAACTCCTAAGGTATGTAATATATTTTGTGACACTTAGTACTATATACATGATAAAGCAATTATTTTTTTCATTGTTTTTAATGTTAGTATGTTGATCTGCATCATTTCATTAATTTGTAATATTTTGATGCAATATGTATAATTGATATTGTTTAGTACATTAGCAAATTCTATTTTTTTATGTTGTAAATTATTAGGTGAATTTATGTTACCAGCATCAAATGTTTTACCTTGTACGTACCAAGATTCACATGTTGTTATGAAAGATATTGGAATGGAGTATCAAGTTATTCATGTGTGTCGTGATGATAATATTCTCTATTATAAAGAACATGCGTTGAAATAAAAATTCCCAAAATGTGATGAGAGTAGATATCAAACCGATAAAGTAACAAAAAAGGTGCCTTGCAAGGTTCTTCGTTATATTCCCATAATTCCACGTATGCGACAATTGTTCAGGTGAAAAAGCATAGCGAAACTTATGGATTACCATGCAAGGAATAGAAGTGAAGATGGTGTTCTTCGAATGCCTGCAGATAGATCTGCATTTAGGAATATAGAGGAAAAGTGGCCAGAGTTTAAAAGAGAACCTCGTAATCTTAGGCTTTCATTAGCAGTCGATGGTGTTAACCCATTTGGAGAGGCCAAATCTAGTTACTCTGTGTGACCCATTTTTGTTATCAACAATAGCATTCCTCCATGGAAGTCAATAAAGAGGGAGCACATAATTTTTTTTTTCTCGGTAAAATTATTCTATTATATACATAGGCAGAATACAAATACATTCAAACTGTCTAGAAGATCCAGCTGCTTGGAAGAATGGCAGCATGGAACAGCCACTGTCGCAAAAGAAGAGGGCGAACCTGACCCATAGTCATTCCCACACAGGGGCGAGAGCAAACAGAAGAACAATCTCGCGTAGGGGAATTAAGATATTTTGACACAAAGTATCCATCCAAATGTTAAAAAAATCGGCCTTGAACAACAGCGTTGGCACAATGCCATATTGACACACTAACACAAAACATTTTGACATGAAGACAAAGCCAAAAAGGAATAAGCAAAATCCCTTCCGAGCAGCGTGACCTGAGACAGAGCAGCAGTTAATCTTCTGGAACCTCCTCCACAATTCTGCACCAACCATATTCCTCTGCTTCTTGAGCTTGGACCTCCTTCGTAGCAGTCGTGTCGGGCTCCGTCTGGACGTCCTCCTTCTGAATGTGTGTTCTTTCCATTGCCTTCCCCGGGTCTGCAGAGGGCGTCTCCATAGCCTTCGCGACATTAATTGGTGAAGTAAACTCTTGTTGTGCACTGGTTTCACCCTCGTCTTGGGCTTCATCTATGAATAGCACCAAGACATGGGCGTTGATCCGGGGGCAATTCAAAGGGTTGTTGAAGGTGAAGACTGCTGAACTAAAAAAAGGCAAGGACGAAGACCCAGGAGAGCTGGCTTCCAGGTGTTGGCTCTGCCTCAGAAAGCTAGCACCTCTCGCATGAGGGCAATGGTAGTGGCAGTGGCAGTGAGGAAAGGTCTCCGCCTCGACAGAAGGGCGTGAGGACCCTCCTCGATTGGAGCCTCGACGGCTTAGAATTCGCTACCGGGGCCTAACCATATTAACAGGGCTGGGCAAAGCCGAATTGGGATGCAAAAAGCTGAGAGAATCGAAAAGAGGCTTGGTGTTCAAACCAGGGCTTAAACTCAACAGCACCAAAGGCGGCAGAAGAACCCCAAACCAAACCTGAATGGACATGGTAACGCCTGTGCTGCCACCGTTAATATTGCCACTACCCTTGCCTCAAAGCCCTCCCGCCATTAATATGGTCTTCATGATTGCCGAGGAGCCGAGCCCTGTTGCACAGTCGAAAATGGATGGACCGTAAATGCTCCTTTGCTGCCATCCTCTGTAACTTAACCAAAGCTCCCAGGAATGTCCCTCTCCTCCAGCGTACAGGTCACCTCTGTGCATGGTGGGCAGGTGGCCTCCCCTGCACACCCGTCCCATGACTTTACTAACGCCGGTCAGCACCCGCATCCAGGGAGGGAGCACATAATGTTGACAATGATTATTCCAGGTATTAATTTTTTTAGAATATTTTTTTTTTTAACAATAACATCTCATTTGTCTTGTTTGTTTCATAATTATCTCCCATATTTTTTTGTTAATTTACTTTTATATGTTCAATTGTGCCTTATAATTATGTCTTATAGTTTATTTATCTTTACTCATATATGTAGTAATTATGTAGTGTATGTTCAATCAATTAGGTAAGTACCAAGTCAAAGATATGAATGTATATATTGAGCCTCTTATCGATGAGTTAGTGGAGTTATGGAATGGTGTCACTATGTATGATATCTCTAGACCAGTAGTTGCACAAAGGGAATTTGAATTCCATGCAATGCCTGTATGGACAATTCACGATGCCCCGGGGATAAGACATTTATGTGGTATGTTATAATGTTACCTTGCACTTTAATAGTGTTTAATTTTATGAAGTTCATTTCAAGTATGTTTTTTAAATAGTTCGACCTTGATTGTACATACTTGAAATAATTGATATAAAATTATTCCATTTCTTGTAGGTCTTCAAATAAAGGGTAAATTTACTTGTCCAGTTTGTGGTCCTAAGATGAAATCTCATCATTCAAGAATCTTGGGAAAGGAGGTGTTTGATGAGTATAGGCACTTCCTTTCTAAGAACCATAGGTACCGAAGTACTGAAAAAACATCTTTTCAATGGGAAAGAAGAGACTATATTAAGACCACAGAGAATGACACCTTGTGCATGGAAGTTGGAATATAATAGAGTCTCTCAATGTATGGATCGAATTGTCTATGTATCAATATGCATTATATGTTTGGATTATTTTATCTTTTTATGGCATTTTCTTCACTGTACTAATTGACGGATTATATTTTTGTTATAATATCTGTAACGATGATTCACGTTATAGGTCGTGAAGGCATTAATAACAGGGCAGTTCCACAAGGAATGAAAAGTTATCTCAAGTAATTCAATAGACTCCCCTACTATGAGCACCTAGAAATTGTTCATTTGTTTGATACAAAGCAAACCGAGAAGAATGTAACAAGGACCTTATGGCGAATCTTATATGGAAGGAGAGATAAAGAAAAAATTGTAAATATTTCTAATGACATTAAGGAGGTCGACCATGCATTGCAAAGTGTGATTCATTCAAATAGCGATGGATACGGCCAAAATATAAGCAACCTTCCATGGTTATTGACAGAGCGGCAAAGCAAGCATATTAAAGGGGTTATTGAAAAAATTAGTTTTCCAACTAGATTTTCTTCAAACATAAAGAATATCCTAACAAAGAAAGATGAATTGGGTGGGGTAAAAACTCATGATTTACATATGTTCATTAAGGTAATTATTTTGGTGTATATATATTTTATACATTAGTGGAGCATCTTGTTAATTAGTATTTTTTTTCTACTAATTTGGGAAAAAATAACGATTGGTCATTATTTTAGTTACAGTATGTTCTACCTTTATCTCTCCTAGAAAACTTTGATAACAATGTCAAACAAGTTATATATGATCTTGGAAAATACATGAGGTAAGTGGAAATTTATGTGCAAAGTGTAGACCTATACACACAATATCAATGTGGATGGTTGAGAGGCACTTGAAATCATTCAAGGCTTTGGTCAGACAAAGAGCACATCCTAGGGTTCTATGGTAGAGGGATATATGGTATATCAAACCATGGTTTATATTCATCAGAATAGTGATGAAATAGGAAAAAGTATTAATGTATTGGATCGCATTTGGGATGTCAACTCCGTGGACTATTTTGAAGGGGAGCACCTATTGGGGAAAGGTAGAATGAGAAAAGTGAGATGCAAGTAGATAGTGGAGATTTATAGCACATTTGACTTTTTGTTTTTATGTATTTTGCACTTATGTAATTTTTAATCTTCCTGCGTAATGCATTATTATGAAGATATAACATGGTAACTAATTATATATATGTGAGTTGTTTTATTTTAATATAGTTGGTCGAGAGTGGGATGCAACACATTTTTACATTATGAACAATAAAGAATGGATGAAGGTATGGATTGAACAATGCACTAAGCTAATAATGGTAGGTTATCATGGTATGGTGTGCCTTCATTGGTAAAAAAAGCTCAATGTTGTGGAGATACCAATCTCACAGAGGGGAATTGATTTAGGATATGGTTTAAAAGATTATCAGACAACCATATTCACCAATACTACTTCTTATCAATTGACAATGAATTTTTTATGTGTTTGATGTATTGCAGTTGAAACACCATGGCAAAATGTGGTGCAATAGCTGCAAATTTCGCATCAAAAGGTTGGATGAAAACTTCTGATATTTGGATAACTGTAGTATTTCAAGTAATCAATGTTTCCTTTAGAGGTGACAAACATCCAGAACTCTCTGAGAATCGATACTATGGGCATCTGCATGATATACTTGAGTGTGACTTTGAATCCTTCAAAACAGTTGTGTTCGATGTCAAATGGTGTAGGCTACGAATCCATCAACGTGACCCTGATAGAACTGTTATTGAGCATTCTAACGGATTTACCATGGTTGATACAAGGAATCTTGAGCCAGGATCGGAGCGATATGTTCTTCCAAGCCAATGTGAATAGGTATTTTATGTAGATGTTCAAGGTAAAGAGGGTTGGTCATATGTTGTTAGATATGATCCCGGAGGAAGGCTCGTAAAGTATAATGTAGTGAAGAAGATGAAATTGAAGAAGAAGGTGATGTAGAGGAGCAAAGGGTTCATGCAGTGTCAGACGAAGATGTCGAAGAAATTCAAGGAATATATGTTAATTGAGACAATGTTCATTTGGATGAACTATATGATATTGACATTATGTCGAATGAAGAACTTGAAGAAGTTGAACCAAATGTAGAAGAGCATGCTCCAGATGATGATATAGATGACGATGATGATGATGATATGGTGAATCCGTTGTACATGAATTATGAACTGGATGATATAGATGATGAGATGGATGAGGAAGAATATTAATGATATCAAAATGTCGAAAAGTACGAGGTATGTATTTATATGTTTTCAATTGGTTTGTTCTCTTTCATCCACCTTAAATTTTTATTTTCCTAGTTTTTATGTTTGAATGTTACTGCGTTTCTTTCAAATATATTATAGTAGATATATTGGGTGTCGGGGAGTTGAGAGTGATGTTTGGAGGGGGGGCATATGAGCTTCCACCTTCACATGGTTGGCCTTGTTAAGTAGAGAATATATTATTCTTGAAACTAAATGAAGCCCATTTACATTTATACCATAATTTCCATTTTTTACTTTAATGGTTTATTGAGCAGGTGTACCGAGTTGGGCAATGGGTTAACCAGGTGACATGGCAGTCGGGTTGACATGCAAAGTAAGGTCGGCCCATGACTGCCCATGAATTGAGTTCCCACCAGGGTGTCTCCTAATGTTTTTTAGAAAATTTTATAAATTAATGTTTAGGTTTTAAAAGTCGATTTATAATTGATTGATTATGCAGCATGGACGTACTAAAAAATGATAAAAATGTATTTCCATTGATGAGGTAATGATTTGTGTTGACTGCCTTGCACATTAGGGAAAACGATCACGCCCTGGACACACCCGCACGAAGGAGGAGTGCCAGGCACCCTTTGGGGCGTCGCGAGTTGGGCATGTCAGCAAGTCTGCCTAGTAGGGGCACCCATGCGACGATTTTGTGGGTCAGCCCGACTTGGCAAGGGGAAATCACATAAAAGAAGTAAGTTCGGCCCATGATTGCCCATGAACAGAGTTCCCACCAAGGGGTCTCATAATGATTTTTAGAATATTTACTAAAGTAATGTTTAGGTGTTAAAAGCCAATTTTTAATTGATTGATTATGTAGCATGGCACTAAAAAATTATAATATTTTGTTATCATTGATGAGCTAATGATTTTTGTTCACTAATTTTGATAGCAGGGTGAATGCTTGCACCCTAGTCGCGCCTGAAAGGCGGGGACGCGCCCATGGGGGCATCGTTGAGTTGGTGGTTTGGCTAGACTTGGCAAGGGGCGCCTGCATAAAAGAAGTAATTTCAGCCCATGATTTCCCATGAAGAGTTCTCACAAGGGGGTCTCATAATGACTTTAAGAAAATTGACTAAATTATTGTTTGGTTGTTAAAAGTCGGTTAGAATTGATTGATCATGTAGCATGGAAATAAAAAATGATGATATTTTGTTGTCATTACTGAGCTAATGATTTGTGTTCATTGATTTGCAAAGAGGGGTAAACGCTCACGCCTACACGAAGGCAAGGCACTTGGGCACCCATGAGGGTGTCACGTGCTAGGCACGCCAGGGCCCTCAGTGCCCATGAGGGCATCACATGCTGGGCACGCCAGGGTACTCGTGCAATAAGTTGGTCAGTCAACCCAACTTGGAAAGGGGCACCCAAACAAAAGAAGTAATATTAGCCTATGACTTCCCATGAACAGAGTTCATACAAGGGGGTCTCATAATGATTTTTAGAAAATTAACTAAATTAATGTTTCACGTTAAAAGTCAATTTGTAATTGATTGATCATTTAGAATGGAAATAGCAAATGATAATATTTTGTTGTAATCTATGAGCTAATGATTTGTGTTAACTGATTTTCACCGCACCCGCAGAAAGGTAGGGTGCCCAAGCACCCATGGGGGCATCGCATGTTGGGCACGCCAAGGTGCCCGCCTGGCAAGCTCGCTCGTGCAACGAGTTGGTGGATCGGCCTGACTTGGCAAGGGGCACCCGCACAAAAGAAGTAATGTCGACCCATGACTTCCCATGAACAGAGTTCCCACGAGGGGGTCTCATAATGATTTTTTGGAAAAAATAACTAAATTAATGTTTTAGTGTTAAAAGTTGATTTATACTTGCTTGATCGCGCAACATGGAAATAACAAATGACAATATATTTTTTTTCCATTGATGAGCTAATGATTTGTCTTCACTACTTTTCATAGCAGAGCGAATGTTTTTTACCCTGGGCAGACCTGCACGAAGGCAGGGCCTCCAGGTGCCCATGGGGGCATCGCGTTCTGGGCATGCTAGGGTGCCCAACACCGGTAGAGGCATTGCATGCTTGGCATGCCAAGGTGCCCGTGCGACGAGTTGGTGAGTCAAACTGATTTGGAAAGGGGTACCCGCTCAAAAGAAGTAATGTCAGCCCATGACTGCCCATGAATAGAGTTTCCACAGGGGGGTCTCACAATCATTTTTAGAAAATTGACTAAATTCATGTTTAGGTGCTACAAACTAGTTTATAATTGATTGATTATGCAGCATGGACGTACTAACAAATTATAATATTTTGTTCTCATTGGCGCGCTAATGTTTTTTTCACTGATTTGCACAGTAGGGTGAATTTCCATGCCCTATGCACACCCTCACGAAGGCGGGGTGCCCGAGCGCCCTTGGGGGTGTCATTTGTTGGGTACGCTAGGGCACCCATGCAATGAGTTGGTGGGTCGGCCCAACTTGGCAAGGATTGCCCGCACAAAATAAGTAATGTTATCCCTATTGATTTGTGTAGCTTGGGAGGTATCCCAAGCCCTGGGATTTAGGGTTTGGAACCCAAGGATGGGTTTTTGTACCCAATCGTGTTTGGGGCAGTTCTGGGGACACATTTCTACATGTGATGGCATGAGATGATAGAGGGCGGAAAGGAGAATCCAACTCTTTGAGAATCGTTGAATTCTGAGTTGTAGAAGTGGAGAAATGAATTTTTTAAGTTGACAAGTAATTATTGGTTTTAAAGTCATGTAGGCTTGAAGTAAATTAGTCCAATAGATTTGTCTCTTCATCTATTCGTTGGGGCACCTTTGTTGGATATAAATGAAGGGTGGAGTGATGTTGTTTTAGCATCCAAAAAGTGCAACACACATAGCCAACAACAACTTGTTGGAGGAAAGACATAGCTTTGTTTTGAGTTGCAGCATAAGAGTACAGGAATAGGAGGGTTAAGGACAGTTTAAGGCTTATTTTGTGGTGACCGAGGTGTTGATTGGAGGTCTAAGGGTCTGTTCTTGGAGGTCAAGGTAGGGATCGTTTCAGGGTTCTTTAAGGTGGTTCTTGGGTGGAGAGGTAGCGAAGATTGTCGTGGGTAGGTCGTAGGCCCTACTTCACTGTTTGAGGGCAGCGTAGGGTATATTGAGGGTTGTTCATGCCCAGAAAAGAAGCAAACTAGGTCAACATCTCTCCAAGGGTAGGTCGTAGCCAAGGAGGGATGTTTGGGTGATTTTTTAGGGGTTGTTACAGTAGTCCATGTTTCCCTAACCAGCCACAACAACAATATTGCATACTTGAAACAATAATGTGATGTGTGTTAGATCCTTGTCTTTGGGTCATATTTGGATCAGATTATCAAGCAGCCTGTGGGAGCCAATTTGAGTGACCATAAGCCTTCATCGGTGTAGATTTTGCAGTGATTGGATTAGGTACCATTGATCTGATTGGAGGGCAATGTGTTGGCTACCCAAAGTAGCCCTAGAGTAACATACAAGAAGGACGCTGTTTGGTGCGTGATTGGGTGAATTTTGCAACCTTATGAGTAGCTCTTTGATGGAAAAAAGAGGCTACTAGAAAGTAGATTGGAGCTTGGGAATTAGGCCTACCTAGAGAGCAGATTTATGAGCCCATGTACTTGCATAAAAAGTGACATGCAACATTGTTAGGTGGTAGCCCTCCTGGAGTCTCGATGTGTTGTCCTTTGAAGGACTAAGGGGTAGCTAGTGAGCAATATGAAAGCAAATGAGTGGTAGGACAAGATACTACATAGAAGCTGCAACAGTGTTTTTCATTGTATCTCGTATACCATAGACTGTTGTATTATTTAGATTTGGTTGAATATAACGAAAATTGGTGATTGTACAATACTGTACAATTTTGTTAAAAAGTGTGTATATTTGTGCATATGTGATTTACTGCTTTATATTTCCATTGTGCAAAGTGGTTTATGGTTGAGATTCTTGGTTTGGTAGCGTCAATGATTTTAATACTCTAACCTAAACCGGAGGTCATGGAAATTCAATAATCCCATTACTTCCCGTGACTTTAGAATAGGGCCAACGTTGAAATTTCTTAGTTTTTTCTCATATGCACTGAAATTTGACATGGTTATGGGTGATTCATGCATTGACTATATGTGAGGGTTTTGAGACTCAAATATGAGTCACAGAAAGAATTTCACAATAAAATGACAAAATTATAACATATATAAATGTCAAGGAGATGAAATTATTTATTACTCCATAGTTGAGAGGTTGAGAAAACTTTGTACCCTTCCATTTGAGAAAACTTCTTACCCTTCATCTTCATATTTTTCATATTTTGCATCATCGTCATCATCACCATCATCTTTGTACTGGGCGATTTGGGTGACCGGCGAACTAGGTGACATGGCAATCAGGCAAACGTGGTTTAATAAAGCTTTAAAAACTAATACTTGATAAACAATGTCCCATCAAAAATTTCATGATATGAAACCTTGTATAAATATTTATTAGGATTTATACCCTATTATATCTAATTCTAGTGTTCACTCTATTGATGACGTGGAATATTTATTTATGGTTTCATTAAAACTCTGTAAAGGTGACTTACTTCTTATCATTGTTACTTGCAGTAATCAAATTCCTCAAATAAACTTAACCTCTAAAACTTGTTTAGAATTCTCCAAATACACACATAGTTGATATGAGTCACTTAATTTCTATAGGATTTAGGAAAGTGGAATTCCCCCCAAATATTGATCTTAAATTATACCCATCCTCAATAAACCCCTAAACTTGACATGTTATAAGCTAAATTTGGCATATTCCAAGCCTAATATAACCAATTTAACAATTCATATCCATTCACAAGCATAAATTATTAATATACCCTTATAATTCATAAACAAATGCAATCCATTAAATAGCCATAAATAATGAAGACACTGATTTCTAAGGAAAGCTCACCATCAAAATACTATAACACTTAACTTATTAATCACAAAATATTTTTCAATCCATGGTGCTACGTGATTCGTAATATTTGGGCATATCTTGTAGAAATATACAACTTTTACTCAAGCTACCATTTGGGTCTCTATTAGTCAAATCTATATTTGCATGTCTTAATTAGAGTGACCTTCATTTGTACATATTGTACACCATAGGCCACTTCATTAAAGGGTCAAGTCTATAAGTAATTTTTGAAACATCAAGATTTTATTCAACTTTTCTATCAAATGATAATGGGATAGACCAATATTGATATGATTCCATATGTTATTCTTTCTTTAGGGCATCTTCGAAAGGTTTTATTTCATGTATTCAAAGAGTACATACCCCTTATATTTTATAGAAGGCATGCTATGAACCATTCTATGAGCAAGTCCTTGTTGATTATATATGGGATATATATGGCTAATAAGGTATATAAACCTCTCGTTGTATTCCAACACAAGTTCACAAGGCATCTAATTAGTGCCTTTTATTTTTTTTGTTATTAGATGTTTGACATATTGAGTTTTAAGGAATGATACAAAATTGTCCTTCACTTCCATTTTTCTTTTTGTTTTTATTAATTCTCCTTAAAATTCATAAATCATGTTAACATTCTTTTCTTTAATGCTCCAACACACTTTGCAAATTGCTTTTCTTTATGTGTGCTATATCCATCACAACCTTATTTTTCTCACATATGAACCAATGATTTTTAATATCTTCATCACCCTCGTAGAGGGGTAGATGGTGGTGCAATATTTGTTCAAGGAGGAGGAGCTTTTTACTATATTGTAGTAGGTGGAGCTATTCATAAGCTAGTCAATGGTTTCTTAGTGTTTAATTGATCAACTTTGGTTGATTTTACTAGAAGGTTTATTTCATCGATCTAACAATTTTGATCATTATAGTATGTGGTTTTGATCATTATACTATGTAAAATGCCTTGTTTGTGGCTGCATCACTTCCTTTCAATGTTTGAAAAAAATTGAGGTATCCTCCTCAAATAGTAAATCATATAAGGGGTACAGTTCTAATATCTTTTATGTGGAGTAGTATGTTATTATATCCTTCAATAGTTAACCAATTTCACTTTTTCTGGGGTATTCCTGCAAGGAACAACATATCTCTCACGTTTACATGGTTGTCTAGTTGATACCACTATGAAGATCGTCAAGAACATACTTGTAAATGTTCCCAAAAGAATTCTTGAACACAAGGAATCATTGAACATAGACGACTTGCTACATAAGGATTTGGATTATTATGTTATATCATATGTCCTGATTCTCAACCTCTATGCTTTCAACACTCTCTACCAATCAAAGGGTGACAATGCCTACCTCTACCAACTTTATATCTTCATTCAACTCAGAATCATCAAGGATTCTTCCCATGTGACATCACTATAATCATCAAACTGATTTAACACTCCAATGACTTGCCACTGTTGAGGATTTTTTCTTTGGGATAGATTATGGTTTGCAACATCATGCATCACTATGCTTTTCTTTTGCCTTTTGTCGCTTCCAACTTTTTTAATATTAATCAATGTCTTGTATGATTGCATTCTTTTAAGGATCCTTTTCTTTTTTCCTTCATCTAGTGCATACTCTTACTCTCTTGTAGTTGACTTCCTCATTTTCCTCAACATAATGACTCTTCAATGTGTATCAACTAAGGTTACTCCATTTTAAGCATTCTTACAAATTGGCACCCCCCACCACAAAGCCAAAATTACTTTTACTAGTTGAGAAGGGTACCACAGTTAGCCATTCATTTCTAAAGTATTCTTAAGCTTCTTGAGCAATCTTTCAACTAGCATTCACAAAATATTCCCATCTAGATTGTCATTTTTTATATTAGGTACTAGTTAGTTTTGGTAGTGGAGATTGGGGTTCAACAATGTTCCAAATGCCTTAGCCAATCAAGAATTTGTGAATTAAAGTGGGTAATATGTAGGGGAACCAGTCATACAATTTTTCATAAAATCTTATTTTAACATCATCAAGGGATGCATTTCTTCTATTGCTTTCTCCTCACAAAAGTCATCTACATTTTTTTTTACCCACTCATCTAAGTTTTTTTTACCACTATTAATCAATTTAGAGATAATTCGCAAATCTCAATTAAGAATAATCATGTGCACCACATTCTATAAATTTCTTAATTTCTTTAATAATGGATATGAGGAATTTTTCATGTGTTTTTATGAAAATTTATGGTCTCACTATGCAAGTGTGACATAGTTTCATCAATGATCATTTTTTAAATAATTTTATAATTTTCTTTATCGTCACTCTCATGACATTGGAATCTTCACTGCCTTCCTCCCCTAAACCTCTTTCAATCTGGTGGCAAACTAGGTGGATGAAGCAAGGATAACCCCTGAATAATGAATGATTGTTGGACTGGTTGCCCGCTTCCTTTGAGTCTCAAATATACATGGGTACATTCCTACCTACTAAATAATCATGCACTAGCATGTCACTTTTACTATGTTTTCATGTTGGCTTATTGGTCGCCCAACTACCCTCGCTCAGTACTCAATGTGAGAAAGCATAAAATCAATCTAAATTCCATCCACCAGTTAAGTGAAAATGGACAAACCTACTTTCGGGTATTGCGCCACTCATAGGAAATATATAATACTATATAATATTATATACAATATATAATATATCTATATATATATATAATATATATATATATAATATATATATATATATATATATATATATATATATATATATTATAAATAATACGATAATCGTATAATCAAAATGTGGAGAGCGTAATAGGAGTCATAATCAGGGTCTCATATGTTGAGTACAATAAAGCAGGTGTCATAATCAAGTTCTCGGAGAGGGCATTCCAAAGGGCAGCAGAGGGCATTTGAGGAAGCCATGAGGGCATTTGAGCTAAGGGGACGAGGGCATTCCATAGGATGATTGGAGGGCATTTGAGGAGGAAACGAGGGTATTTCAGCTAAGGGCATGAGGGCATGAGGGCATTAGAGCAAGGCAACATTCTTCAATATGGCGATAAGAGGATCCTTTGTTTGCCATTTTTTTTAAGAACTAGATCACAAACCTTAGTTTGGGCTCTACTGTGCTTTTAGATTTTTTACATTTTTCCCAAAATTGCCTAGTTTCATGAATTCTTGTATTCCTCTTCTAGAATTCTTGAATTCCACAGCTCCAAATGAAGCCCAGGAAAGAGTACCCAGATTTGTTGCAAATACGTTGGCTCCATCCTTTGTAAGCTCAAGCCCAACTCTTCTCAGTCCTTTACCTACCTCGAAGCCAACCACCTATTTCCACCAAGGGCATTTATTCATGGGTTGAGCACTCAACCACTTAAGAGTGTTTGGTTTATGCACTCGACCTATTGATTGGAAGAGGGTTCTCGAATTTGAGGGTTGACTAGCCTAGATTTATAGTTGTGTCTCTCTCGACCTCACCAACATGTTAGCAAGCAGGTTGATAACAATTTGGTTAGGTTTATATATGCTGCAAGGTATTATATATGCATCAGTCGATATATGTTGCAAGGTGTTATATATGCATCGGTGGGTGCCGAACAGCAGAGACTTGGAGACCAATTCGTTCTTAATATCACAAGTATGCATTGTTGTTTGACATGTGTTTGGGTATTTCCAAAGACCTTACGTTTGATAGCAGTCATGGTCTACTCAATATCATTGTATTCGCTAAGATACATTATTTCCATAATATGTAACATATATGAGACTAATCTCTTTATTTTACCTTATATGACTCATTTATACACTAAACCCATGTAATAGTCTGTCAGATCAATCATATTGGTTTGAAACTAGCTTATAACATGCATTGATCATACTTAACTTAACAAGATGTACATTGGCAAGGCCATGGGTATAGTGTCTTTGGTGCTATCTAAGCCCCAATTCCAATCTCTTGATGCTTGAATGTGTAGCACCATAATTAGATATGTGATGTAACATGTGCTTTCATATGTCTCCACTTCATGCTACTTGTTTTGTCTACTCATTTAACTAATTGGTTGAAAACCTACTAACATACCATTCTGAAAGTTTATGATAAAGTCCCCTTTCTTTAAAGTTTGCATATAGTGTTGGCATCGATTATTTATACAGTTCATATGGTATGTCTTCTCTGAGAATTATGTCTTTTATACCAAATACATACGAACTCAATATAAAGTTTGTTTTGGCTCTATGATGGAAGTTTGCATATAGTCTTGGCATCAATTATTTATATAGTTCATATGGTACGTCTTCTCTGAGAATTATGGCTTCTATACCAAATACATATGACCCCAATAACAAACAAAAAATAAATAAAAATAATAATAAAAAAAATTGGCTCTATGATGGAAGTTTGCATACAGTCTTGGCATTGATTATTTATACAGTTTGTATGGTATGTATTCTCTGAGAATTATGTCTTCTATACCAAATACATATGACCTCAATATAAATTTTGTTTTGGCTATGTGATGGAAGTTTGCATACAATCTTGGCATTAATTATTTATACATATGACCTCAATATAAAGTTTGTTCTGGCTCTGTGATGGAAGTTTACATATAGTCTTAGCATTGATTATTTATGCAATTTCTATGGTATGTCTTCTCTCAGAATTATGGATTCTATACCAAATAGATATGACCTCAATATAAAGTTTGTTTTGGCTCTGTGATGGAAGTTTGCATACAAACTTGCATCGATTATTTATATAGTTCGTATGGCATGTCTTCTCTCAGAATTATGACTTATATACCAAATACATATGACATTAATATAAAGTTTGCTTTGACTATGTGATGTAAGTTTGTATACAGTCTTGGCATCGATTATTTATACAGTTTTTATCGTATGTCTTCTCTGAAAATTATGGCTTCTATACCAAATACACATGACCTCAATATAAAGTTTGTTTTGCTTATGTGATGGAAATTTGCATACAGCCTTGGCATTGATTATTTGTACAGTTCATATGGTATTTCTTCTCTGAGAATTATGGCTTCTATACCAAATACATATGACCTCAAATATAAATTTTGTTTGGCATGGCATCGACTTACAGTATGGAAGTCTTTAATTTGTGGTTTTATTGATAGCATCGAAACCTTGTATTTTCTCAATATCACATTCTTTCTATATGTGTGTGTGTGTGTGTTGAGATCTTGTTATCATCAACCCTAAAGTGAAACCCTAAGGAGTCTTGGAATCTTAATTCATACATTCAAATGACAAAGATCTCCTTGGAAAGTCTCTTCTATGACTCATATTAAATGATGGAAGCTCTAAAGGAAATATGACCAATGACCCTAAGAAACCCTATATCCCTAATATTAGGGTTGGCAGTTGACGATATTCTTGAAATATTATAGTGATCATTAAGAGAGTGAGAAAGCAGACTATGTCATTGTCATCACGACAATGACGTAAAGAGTCAATCATATGCATGCAGTATGGTCTTTAATGTAGTAATCCATATGTACATCAATGACTTGGCACACCTATGTATCTACATGATGATAATAGCAATGCACTTATCCTTATGATAGTGACTTCATTGTAACAAGGATATTGATGTATCAATTTGATACCAATTCTTACATAACACATGGAAATTGAGATTAACAATTTATTTATTGAAGGAAATATGTGCAATACAAGATGATTGTGAAACAATTTCTATTAATGTAAACAAAACCTATAAATCATCAATTTTATTCCTTAGATATGTCTTCATATTTGGCACAATTTCCCCCTTCCTGGTGCTCAAATAAACAATCAACCTTTGTTCACTCACAAGCCCTAGTTTTTCCTTTCATGGTGTGTGATTGGCCTCACTCACCATGGCAAAAGTCTCTATATTAAGACTAATCTTGATGCTTCATGGGATGGTGTATAAACTCATCTCATGCTTTATCCCAATAATCTTTGAATGTCATAATATTTCTCTGAGGTTTTGTTAATGGTCTAAAATAATTGCATCAACATTGGGGGAAACCACCTGGTCAGGACCTTAGAGCAGATCCTTTTCCGTTTGGGATGATGGCTTCGAGTGGAATTATGGGACCAATTTCCCTTTACATAAATTATATGAAATGGATTGAATGAAAGTATAATGCTCTAATATAGAGGAAACTGAAATAAATATTAATAAACTTATAATTTAACCCGGGTGTACTACTGGCATATGTGATTATAAAGATTTCATAATTGACATGACAATGTAGATCATCTTGTAACTATGAAGTTAATGCACAAAAAGATAACTAACTTAATTAAATTAGTTTATTAATTTGTCAAATGTATTAAGATATCGTTGTTCATGCATATAGTTTATGATTCTATTCAAACATATCAATAGTGACAATGAACGATTTCTTCAACATATATATAATGAACAAAATCAAATTTCCATTCTACTCTAAGCAAAATAATAACAAAAAGATAATAGTACATGATAGATCATTGCTCTGCTAATGATAGAAATGGTGATGTTTCAGTTGTATATTAAGAAAAACCTGAGTTACAATAGTGCAACTTAAGCCTTCTTTTCAAAAATTCAGAACCTTTTCTCTCATCCAACAGAGGGGATTTATAGTTTCATGATAAAATACAAATATAGAAATTACAACAACAACCTCAGGCAGTTTCAACAAAAGTAACCAAAATGAACCAAAGGGACATATTTTGAATATTTTCTAACTTTGTGACCGGAGAACCCACAGTAAAAACCATTTTGCTGTCAACGTTTCGAACCCAAACAGAACTCCTGATGATGGATCCTTTTTGGGGTTCGAAACGTTGACAGCAAAATGATTTTTACTGTGGGTTCTCCGGTCAAAAAGTTAGAAGATATTGACCACAGAAGTCTTAAATCCAATATTTTGAATATGTTACAACAAATGATCTAAGCTTGGGAGGATGATTGTCCTCCAATTCACTGTTGCAACTGATAGATATCGATCATGTTCTTCAACTCGGGTGGATACTCGGGTTGTATTCACATTTGGCCGGTGAAGATTACAACCCTCAACGATGATAGCATCTGCGTGGTTGTATTTGATAAACATCAGATCATAAGCCACTGACTGTGAGGTTTGACCAAAAACTTCCAATGACTCTCCAAGTTGGTTTTGATCATCTGATCGATGATCTCGACCCACTTCTTGGAGGATTAGTGCCACAATTTACTAAGCAGTTTAATATCGGGTAATGCTCCTTCAAGACAACTCGATATGAAATTGGCTTGAAACAAATTATCACTAACTGCTTCAATAATATTATTTGAAATATCTCGTGCATGGTAAATTGTTTCCTCTACCTGCTTGATGCGAATTTCCCACTCCCTAAAGAGAATTTATTTATGGGATTCTTCAATATTGGGGAGATTTCCTAACCTTCCTTCCACAGTTTCTTGGCATGTCAAGAATCCAACAATTTTCTCCTCTATATCTTCAAAGTAATTCTTGACACCTGATAGCTAATCTACAATGGGACTAGTTGTCTTGCAATGATCATGAATGATGGCCAACTTTTGACAAAAGACAATTTGTTGTTGGGCCAAAAGAGTGTTCAATTCTTTAGCCTCCTTCTTAAACTCAGTTAATTCCAGATTGACAGTCAGATGTTCAATCCTTCTCTATAGCTTTTAGATTTGACAGGCTTGGGCTTGCAAATCAACATCATACTAGACTCTAAGAGATTAAACCTGTTTTGAAGCTCTGTGATCTACCCTTTCCAATGTTCCGCGATTTTCTACTTTTTAGTTTCCATGCTCTGTTCTAATAGAGATATCCTTTCTTCCTTTTCCTTAAGCAATTGTTTCACCTCTGTGGCTTTGTCCATAGTAGCCGAAGCATAGGCACCTATAAATTGGTTAAGCCTACCAAGTTCCTCTGTAGGAGTTTCCAAAGAGTCTTTCCACAACACCTCAAAAGATGCATTGCCAAGAATTAGAGCTTGGGATTGGTCAAGTTTCCACTTCTTTCTTTCCCTCTTAACAACAGCTTTGTGTTGAGGGTTGTAAAAGATGTCGAGTGGAGGAATTTATTCTATTATTAAAATGACCTCGGAACATGGGAAAGGTAGTATGATTTCTACATATTTATTCTCTAAAGGGCTCTCGAGAACTTTTGTTGTTATTAGAGTCTATTCAAGGCCTTGGAAGTGTCTTGAACCTTCTCTTATGGAGGAGTTTTAACAACTTGAGATTCATCAACTTTAGCATTGAGAGCTTGATTATATTGTTCCCAAATTTCTTCCAATCTAGCATTAGGTGCAGAACTTGCCGCTTGGGAAGAAGAAGAGACCATTGTTTTTCTTGATTGAGAAGCACTAGCAAATTGAGTAGTACCAACAATAATAACATCGCCAGGAACAATCCTCACCTGAGGAATTTGTAATGAATCCATTGGAAAATTTGATAGCCTAGAGACCCTGTACTGAGTGAATTGAATCATTTCCTCTGGAGTCAATTGTTGCTATGCCTTGTGCATAACCATTGAATAAGTAGAAACACCCTCAAACAAATCATCAAACTTGTCAAGTTCATGGGAAAATTGTCTAATGTTGGATGCAGCGGTAATATTTTTAAACAATTTGATGAGGATCATATTTCCTGTTGGGAATAGTGGGAAAATCAAGATCTTGAATGGCATTTATTTCAATTTTTGCATGTGTGTAGTTGTCTATTGCATATATACCAAACTAGACTGGGAAGACATGCCACATATTTTTATTGGATTCTTTCAAAACCTTAGAAATATCATTTTCATTAGTCTGATAGGCCACCTCTCTAGCAAGAAGTTTATCATGAATGAATAGAGGTAACACATGAGGACTGTAAAAACTCCCATAAACTCTGATATATGTGAATGAATCCTCATCAAACCAATATCCTACCCGGAGTAGGTCAGTTTCAACTTCTAGGGATATTTAGGGAGCCCTTTTATCAAAGATAATTTGATATAACGGTAGCATGACCCCATGATTTTTTTATAGAAATGTAATAGATATTTGAAATCCCAAAGAATATCATGGTATATATGAATATGGTTTGGGTCCTCTAGAGTCCAATTTGAACCCATAGATGAAAAATCCATAGTAAAACCGAGGGCATCCATGATATAAACACTCATGTACAAAGGTGGAATTATGTTTTCAGAGACTTTGCGCTTACTTCTAAAGGACAACATATGTGTAGCTAAACTAACTAAGAGCATATTACCCCAATCAAAGATATAACCCTCTGAAGTCCGATCAATAAGCAGTACCCATTGATCAATAATTTTTTGTGTATTAGGCTAAGCATAAAGCCTACACCTCATAGTCACTATCTGACAATAGGGACCAGCAAGGGAATCTATAGAATACTTACTGCTTTCCTCCTGCTTATGCCTGTTTAGATCTCTTCTCCATCCTTTGATCGACTCTGATGCATGTTCATGTTCTTTCTTAAATGCTTCAACATATTTCTTGTTGTATTTACACTGTACCTCGGGAAAAATGGTACATCCTCCTCAAGGCTTCACCGATAAAAGATCCAATAATTGTTTGCCTATTCGTAACAATCATCCTATTAGTAATGCTCAAATTATCCACTACCCATTGAACCATATCAATATAGGGGAGAATTTTAGGTTTGGCTGCAATCATGTGCAAGAAGGAATTTGCCACATCGTTGTAGGTCATATTTGAGACTGGAGTAGAATCGTCAACAACCATTGTCCTTTGGGTAACCCTGGGCCCTTCATCTTTAAATATTTTATATATTGATTCCCACGAGGGTTGTTCGTAGTCTTTAAAACAAATTGTATCATAAAATAACCCTAGCATAACATTCTTGTCTTCAACGCTTTCAATTGGAGGAGTGGAAGATTGTTGTTGCGCTGCAGTTTTCTTCTTTCATTTCCCTGCTTTATACATTTCTTCAACGTTACAGTGGTTGGGACTAGCCTATAGTAGAAAACACAAGGATGAGCAAACACTTTTACTTACGAAGGACTTAGCACAAATGATGAAAGTATACAACAACAATCTCTTATTTAAAGAAAATCTTCATATAATCAAAGTGAAATGAATGAAATCATTTATAATTTCGAAAACAATAACTCCCCACTCTTAAACATTAAGTGTGAGAACGTGAAATCACATGGGCTTTCCAAATCAACATATCAAAGGATAAATATTGGAGAAATGAATTGGAGGGATGCATTGGAAAGTTACGATAATTCAAACTTCTGATATATGAGAATTTTGATAAAATAACGGTTATGAAAAGAGGCGCAAAGCTATATCGGGAAATTTATATTGGGGGTAGCAAATCGGGGGATTTAGGGAAAGGCTTTTGATATAAAAGTTCTGATAGAGAGCTTTAATGGGAATATCAGAGGTATCGACAATGAGAGATATCAGAGATATGGGATATCAGAGGTGAATGGTATCAGAGGCGTCATGTTATAAAAGTTACGATAATGAAAGCGTCGATATAATAAATGACAATTGTGTGGTTGATAGACCATCATAATATTTATTTATATAAAGGCTCGCATGACTTGTAATAAACTTTAGTAAAAAAATCCCTTCAATGCAATTCTATAAATAAAGTAGTCATCGAGGAAGTCATATCGGAGATGGGTTTTATTGTAACTTTATCAAAAGGGAACTTACGATATAATAAGGTTCTGATGGAGATTTGACTTTATGAGTGGAGGCTGATCCGGACTTATGTTTATCATAATAATTAAAAGGTGTAGCTCTGATATATGGGTTCCGATAAAGGGAAACCTTTACGCTTGTCAAAATTTATAACTTAAAAAAAAATGTACCGTCTTTTATTGAAATTTGATGAATTTTATTCAATAAATGGGGGGTTGTTGAATACTACAATAGGTTCTATTCAAATTCTGTAAATTTATAAGACTTGTAGCCTTCCACTATTTGCACAACTCTCTAGCTTCAAGTGGTACACAAAGTCTAGGTTAATTAGTATAGGTTTAATGAAGGTAGTTTATTGTCCTCAATCCATATTCATAAGATCTTGAAAACATTTTGTCATATATATGGGCTCCTATAAGTTATTCATATTCTCTATTTTCTTAGTTTGATTGATAATAGAAGTCTCATACTCATAACACACACACATACACATATGCCAATATTTATCCAATATTAATCATTAAGATCTATGCATCGAACATAGCTCTCATTCAACTATCATTTTTTCATTACATGTTTTATTCACGAGTTAGAATGTGGCATTTCACTTTTTAGTGATGTTTTCATTCATGACTCATTGATATGCATACTAATTTGTTCCACACTCTATGATCAATTCCATATTTACGATGAATATGTAAACAATATCCATTCTATATGACTAGTGCCATGATGGATGCAAGACTGTGTAATGGAGCTTTTGAAGCTAATAAATGCCCAGTCTCTATTTAACCATCAATTGCTCATTTTCTTTTGCATCTTCTCATTTCATGTGGAGGAAAAATATCTTCTTTGTTTGTTAATCCTCCTACTTGGAGGCACCGTGTTCACTGCTCTGTATGTTTTTTAATGTTTTATTTATTTATTCATATTGCTTACAAGTCTGACTTGTACTTGTTCTCAGGTCCAATTTACAACTTCTTTGGACACACCATGATCTCTCTCTCATTTTCTATCTTACTTGGCTTGTTGAGCATAGCTTTTTGTTGGCATTTAATGAACATTATTATAGAGAAATTGTAATCTCTATAAATTACAATGGATTTGCATATAATTCTTTCATATACATCGTAGATAGTAGAGTGTATCTATGTGGTTCACAGTCAACCATGTCATCAGCAAGTGCATGAAGCTTCAATTGGTAGTGATTCTAATTTCTATAGTCATTGTCCGTAGCATTTTTAATAGACTATAAAATTTTGAGATTTGACATTTCTACTGTTATTACTTCTTAGATGAAAATAATATTTGCATCTTTGTTTCCATCTTTATTGGTCATTTTTTCTAGTTATGATCTCTTATGCAATGTTTTAGAGGAAAACATGTTGCTAGGCTAGAAGAATGAATAGCATAACATGTTGTTGTTATCTTTGGCCGACCATGTGAGTAATGTCTCATTGTCTCTGTATTTTTTGTTTATTGTATAATTTCTATATGTGTTAGTCCAATTGTGATATGTTGACAACGGGAGCCCATAAATAAAAAGCTCCCTGTAGAAGAACTTGTAGATTCACAAGCTAATGCAATTTGCTAAAGAAAGAGACAAGAATCTACTTCTACTCTTTGCAACGGAAGCCCATAAACATCGAGCAAACAATAATCAATAGAGGAAGAGAATCAAAGGCACATAACACAATAAATATCTGGGGAAAGCCACAGCTCAAAACCCCACTATTTGTATTGTATTAATCTAGAAAATCAAGATGAAATTACAATGCTTGTTCTCTCAAGAACAATCCCAATACTCAGCAAATTCAATCTCCAACTCATAAGTAAGATCAAGGCCAAATCTTAGCCAATTGACAAGCTCTCCAAGTCTCTATTCCAATGTGTAATTCCTATGAAGGATACCTTGTATTTAAAGGGAAATAAAGACTCTAAAAATAGCATAATCCCTCAAGGATCAGTTCTTGAATGCATGCACTATCAGTGCAGCTCAGAAAAATATAAGACAAATAGTATACTGTCCCTACACTCTAATATCAACTAGGTCTTTCTCAGAATCAACATGCATGAGTTTCTGATGGTGGAATCTTCAGTTAACTAGAGTAGCACTAATTAGGTCACTAGTGTCCCACCTGACTGTTTACTCACTATTAGTTCCTCAAACTGTTTGGAACTAATTTAATTGGACTTAACTCAATAAATTGAGTTAACTAATTACAACTCGTTCATAAGTCATCCTTAACTCCTATAAGTTAGGGAGAACACATGCATGTCTTCTAAAATACTTCCAATTTGAATTTCCTAAATTAATTAAGTTAATTAAACTTAATTAATTATTAGAAAATTGCTATTAGAAAATAATTATATTTTAATTCATAGTTTAATTCAGGGACAAATTAAACTGGAATTTCTTGTTTCCATTTCTCAACACTCCCTCTCAACAAGAAAGGGATTATCCACTACCCCAATCCTATCTCTGTGAAACTTGAATTTACATCTTGGCAATGCCTTTCTCAAGATGTCAGCATCTTACTCCTTCGTGGGAATGTAATCTAACAACATGATCCACCTAAATACACAATCTCTGATATTATGATAATAGATATCTATATGCTTGGACCGATCATGAAAAACTGGATTTTCAGAGAGTTTGATACAACTTTGATTATCACAATAAATCATTGTCGGATCCATCTGCTAACCAAACAAACCAACTAGGATCTTCCTCATCCACATAGCCTCACATGTTGCTTGGCATGCCGCCATGTACTTTGCCTCTGTTGAACTGAGTGTAAATGATCTCTATTTCATGTTGTACCAAGAAACAGTCGTTGACCCAATACTATAGACCCCTCTTGATGTTATCTTCCTGTTAAATGGACTCGCCACCCAATCTACATTAGTGAAGCCTTGAAGCTTCACTCCCTCTGTTCATCTGTACCATAACCCAAACAGAGTAGTGCTTCTGAGGTATCTCAATACATGCTTTGTCACCTTCCAATACAGCTTGGTAGGCCTAACCATCGCTTGACTAAGCTGGTTAACTGCATAACACATATCTGGTCGTGTGTTCACCAAATACATTAGTGAACCCACAAGCTGCTTATAAATAGTAGCTTCCACTGCTTCTCTTGAAGTAGCATCCTCCTTCCTCCAGATACCAGTTAGAGGAGTCTCCATGGGTTTACTGCTCTCCATTCATAATCTCTTTAGTATCTCATTAGCATACTTTCCTTGAGAAACAAACAACTCCCCATCTCCCTGCCATACCTCCATGCCAAGAAAGTAATGCATGAGCCCCATGTCCTTCATCTCAAACTCTCTTGCAAGGTCCTCCTTGCAAGATTTGATGAGCTTCTCATCACCTATCAGTATGAGATCATCTACATAAATTACAATGATCAAAAGCTTACCTTCCACCACTATGTGATACAGGTTCACATCTGCTTCACTCTTCGTGAAGCCCAACCCAGTGAAGTAGTTATCTATCCTGGTGTACCAAGAATGGGGTGCTTGCTTCAACCCATACAACGCTCTCTTGGTTCGGCACACATGCAACTCATGGTCCAAGGTTTCAAAACCTTCGGGCTGCTCTATGTACACCTCTTCCTCAATCATTCCACTGAGGAAGGTAGTCTTCACATCCATCTGATGGATACTCCTGCCCATCTATGCAGATAGTGCCAAAATAGATCTGATAGATGAGTACCTTTCAATAGGAGAAAAGGTCTCATCATAGTCAATCCCCTCTACCTGTGGAAAGCCACGGGCCACAAATTTGGTCTTATGCTTCTCAACACTACCATCTCCAACTTGCTTTACCTTGTAAATCCAACAGGAGCTCACAACTAACTTGTCCTTCGGTCTCTGGACCAAATCCCAAATACTGTTTTGAACTATGGAGTCATACTCCTCCACCATCGCATCAACCCAAACTGATTGTTGCACTACTTCCTAAAAGGAAGATGGCTCTATCACAACACATGCACCCATAAGTGCCATGTATCCAGTGTACCTCTTTGGTCACCTCCTTTGTCTTCACTAAGAAGAGGGTGCTCCCACATTCTCCAGTGCATCACCCAACAATCTGTCAGCCTCTCTAATGTACTTTCTTCCCTCTCTAGAAGACTCTGCTTGAGTGGATGTCTCCACTCCCACAACCTCTGGATGTGGCTGCTCCACATCAATCTAAGGCTCCTCAACCTTAGGAACTAAAAGTTTCTCCTCTGCATGTAGCTCAAGCTCCCTCTCAAGGGATACTCACATGGCCTTCTCCTCATCAAACTTGACAGCCCTGCGAACCACTGTCATTTGACTGGTTTGCATGTACACTCGATAGTTGTGGGGAGTATCAGTGTACCCCACAAAGATCCCCAACTCTGTTGTTGGCTCAATCTTCTTCCGTGCATCTTTGGTCACATGGAAATAAACCCATGACCCAAAAATCCTAAACTGACCAACATCTGGCCTCTTACCTGAACAAGCTTCCTCTGGTGTTTTACTCTCAAGTATCCGATGTGGACTACGATTCTAAACATAAACCGTTGTGTTGGATGCCTCAGCCCACAAGTGTAGTGGTAGGCCCTGATCATGCAACATCACCCTTGTTGCCCCTACTATACTCTTGTTCTTCCTCTCCTCAACCCCATTATGTTTAGGATTATGAGGTGCCTTCAACTCTCGTCTAATCCCTTCTTATGCACAGAAGTTCTTAAACTCATTAGAGACATATTCTCCACCATTATCACTTTTTAGAGCTTTAACCTTCTTTCCTAACTCTTTCTCGACCAATGCTTTGAATTCACAAAACTTTTTGAATGTTTGATGCTTTCTCTGCGTGAAAAATATGCAACATTTATGAGAATTGTCATCTACAAATATAACATAATACCTGTGTTTGGCGGTGGATACTGTCAAGAATGGTCCACACACATCTGAATGGACTCTCTCCATAAATGAATCTGCTCGATTGTCTCTATCTCCAAAGGAAGACTTTGTGTATTTCCCCAAAGTACAACCCTTGCATGTATCAACTTGCTCAAGCATACCTTTGGGAAGGCCGGTAGAGATTTGTTGCAATATCTTCAAAGCCCCATGAGGCAAGTAGCCCAATCGCCTATGCCACAACTCGCTAACGTCTCAACTCAACAACTTTTCCCCTTTTGAACTCAAAGCAACACAATCCTCTGCCTCTATCTTATAGATATTTTGAACTTGAATCCCTATCTTCTTTACTTGACCTATGGCTATGTGTCGAAGGAACGCCTTTCCTTTTGAAAAGATCACATCATAGCCTTTATCCTCAAGCATGACAACGAATACCAAGTTCTTCGTCAATCCAAGTACATGCATAACATTCTACAAGGTGAGTGGAGCTGCATGCTCCCTCTAAAAAGTAATAGTGCCCACACTAGTAACAATATACTTACCGTCATCACCCATCTCGATATGCATCTTGAGATCTTTCTCCTCCAGTTCACTGAATAACTCTTTGTTGTCAGTCATGTGGAAAGAAGTTCCACCCTCTAAGTACCAGACACTTCCCATCATTAAAGACACCTTGCATGCAATGAGGGAAAAGTCCAATTCGAATTGTGAGGCCAAAGAATCACCCATCGCTCCTCTTGAGGACTTCTCCTTGGACTTCTTCAATGGAAAATTTGTAGCAAAGTGACCAATCTTGTGACAATAAGATCAATTAACTTTCGTCATGTCCTTCTTCTTACCTCCATGATAGGAATCTGATTTGGAATGCAAAATTTTACCTTTCCCCTTCCTTGCCTTAATCGCTAAGGCACAGTTCTCTTCATCATCAATCTTTGATGAAGATCCATCTCTGGTGTTCCTCCTGATCTCATCCTGCATCAAATCCGACCATAGTTGTTCCCAATTTGGTAGCTTCTCCCGACCATTGATAGAGTCCTGATAACTATGCCAACTCTTTGGGAGTCCAAGAAGAGCAAGGCTCACCATATCCTCCTCGGAAACTGTGATTCCAACACTTCCAAGTTCATCTTAACATTGAGTGAACTTGGTCAAGTACTTTGGAATCATCTCTCCTTTCTCCATCCTGATTTTACAAAGTTTATCCTTGAGTGCCAACTTCCTTTGATCATTGTTATTCTTATACAAGTCCGTCAATGTTTTCCACATAGCATGTAGAGTTTCCTTGCCATGGAGACTCGAGACAATGTGGTCTTGAAGTCCCTCAAGGATTATCCGCCTTGCCTTCGCCACACACTTCTTCCATTCAGCCAAATTATGTGCATCCATAGCTGTTGACTTGGGGACTTCTTGATAAATGAATTCCTTCAAGCCATTATCTTCTAGCACAGCCTCCATCTTGTCCCTCCAGGCTATAAAATTTGAGTTTCCTTCCAAGGCATACTCAAGCCTCAACCCATGGAACGTCATCTGTCGATCTTGAAGTATGTATGCAAATTCAACTTTCACTTGTAACCCAAAAAAAAAAAAACAAACAAACAAACAAAACAAAACAAAAACAAAAAAAAAAACAAAACAAACAAACAAACAAACAATCTTGCTCCGATACCATGTAGAAAAACATGGAGATTCACAAGCTAATGCAATTAAGCAAACAACAATCAATAGAGGAAGAGAATAAAAGGCACATAACACAATAAATATCTTGAGAAAGCCACAACTCAAAACCCCACTATTTGTATTGTATTAATCTGGAAAATCAAGATGAAATTAAAATGCTTGTTCTCTCAAGAACAATCCCAACACTCACCAAATTAAATCTCCTACTCATAAGCAAGATCAAGGCCAAAGCTTAGCCAATTCACAAACTCTCCAAGTCTCTATTCCAATGTGTAATTCCTAAGAAGGATAGCTTGTATTTAAAGGGAAATAAAGCCTCTAAAAATAGCACAATCCATCAAGGATCAGTTCCTGAATGCATGCACTAACAGTGCAACTCAGAAAAAATCTAAAACAAATAGTACAATATCCGTGCACTCTAGTCTCAACTGGGTCTTTCTCATAAAAAACATGTATGAGCTTTTGATGGTGGAATCTTTAGTTAACTAGAGTAGCACTAATTAGGTCACTAGTGTCCCAACTAATTGTTTACTCACTATTAGTTCCTGAAACTGATTGGAACTAAGTTAACTGGACTTAACTCAATAAACCAAGTTAACTAATTACAACTCAATCATAACTCATCCTTAACTCCCATAAGTTAGGGAGAACATATACATGTCTTCTAAAAGACTTCCAATTCGAATTTCCTAAATTAATTAAGTTAATTAAACTTAATTAATTATTTTCAAATTGCTATGAGAAAATAATTCTATTTTAATTCACAGTTTAATTTAAGGATAATTTAAATTGGAATTTCTTGTTGCATTTTCTCAACACTCCCATCATAGCAAGGATTTCTTTTGAGAAAATTCAAATATAAATTGTTTGATTGATTGGATTCCAAATAAATGATATCCTAATAGTAAATAGGACTCATGCAATATAGAATATCATGAACATTGATAGTCATCATAGCACATGATGTTGTTACACCTTCCAAGGTAATCATCTCAAATGTTGCCTCACTTCCTAACTATGAACTTCTTCTCCACTAGTAAAACCACTGCCCATTTTTTAAGTTGTTGTTGTACCTAGGGAGGATAATATGGGGTGTTAAGGGAGTTAACCAAGGGGATAATGATTGTAATGTGGCAACAACAACAGAATAGGCCCACTTGGTAGTTGATGGGTAATAAATAGGCCCTCTAAGTGGTTAAGAGGAAATGATATAATTATAAGGGGTGGTTGGAAAAGGACCCTATGAATATTCATGAAAAGGTATAAATACACATGAATATTCCTATGAGTCTATGCCAACTACTCATTATTATATTATTTCACCTTAACCACCTAATGGGCCTATTTATTACCCATAAACTACCAAGTAAGCACATTCCATTATTATGGCCACATTACGCTCATTATCCACTTGGGTACCTCCTTAGGCATGTCATGTTATCTTGTTTAGGTACATTACACAATGTACATTTGTATTCATAGGTGTAAGATTCCTTTACGACTTAACATTTGGGACCACATGCTTCTCTCTCATCTTTTGTTAGTCATGAATTGATGGGTTCTTATTATTATTTTGTCTTTTTATAATTGCACTTGTTTATTGTCACTTGTGTCTTTGTGCCTACTATTATGATGTTATTCACTTCATCATGCTTATCACCATTACAATCACCTTTCGTTATCATAATTCACATAGATTGCCTTTGTTTTCCAAACTTTATCCCTAGAGAAGACACATGCATGTGTGGACACAATTTGCTTGGTACCTTTTTAGATGTCTTTTGTCTAGATTTGTTCCATGCACTTCGATTGTAAACAAATTCCATTGAGACACATGTTTTCTTTATTATATTTTAGCATACTCTTATTCTTTTTTGTGCTTTGAAAAACATGAAAAAGACAAAAACACTAAAAGACATGAAAAAGAAAAGGATGGAAAAAAGTTCAATATTTTATTATTTAGTTGAAGTGGTAGTCATAAGTAATTATTTCCCTTGAACATGGCACATGTTTGCGTTAGTCTTTTACAATTGGGATTTAGTATTGCATTAGGAGTTGTACCATGATTTTGAGTTTTTGCTCCTTTAATTAGTTATTTTTTCCAGTCATTATGGAGAACATTTCAATGTGTCCTATATGATTTCATTATATTATTGGTCCTTTTGGTTTCAGTTGCTACCCAAGTCCTCATTATGTTGTATTATATGTTTGTTTGAGTCTAAGTCAACCTTGCTATAGATTTGTTGATCATTCATGTTTGCCTTCCCTATATCGGTTTGTATTTGGTGGTTTCTTTTTTCAGATTAACTTCTTGGTCCTTGTTTCATGTTAGATGATGGCGTATGCTCTAATTCCCTTCTTTTAATAGGATTCTTCATATCGATGCCAAATCAACATCTAGAAAGCAAGTATATAAACCTTAATAGGACTTTGGAACTTGTAGACATTAGCGACAAGTTTCCTTGCAATTGAAATAGAATTTTCCTTATTGATACTTGCTTGATTTATTCTATAAGTGTTCAACATTAGATCATCTATTTTCACTTACTAAATTGTACTTTGTATCTTGAGGCCCATTTTTGTCATTAATGGGTCACCTCACATCTATTAATTGTATTCACTAGTGATTGGTAGTCAAATGGTTTCTACCATGCTCGAGATCAACTCATTTACTCACATGATATAGATTTGCATGATTGTAGAGGAAGACCTTGGTCTATTGGGGCATCTTCTTTTGGTGCTTATAGCTCAAGTTGCATAATATTTTATGACTCTTTGATGGGTGTTGTGAAGACTAGTGTGCACTTCCTTTAATGGCAAGTGTCTTCCTAATGTATCTTGTGATATTTTGAAATAGATCCACTTCATATTTGTTTATGGCTATGATCTTATTAGGGAAAATTTTAAGAATGGAAATTGTTCGTAAAATGTAGAAACCTTGGCGAATCTTGCTAGTACGTAATATGAAAATTGTGAAATGTTTGGTGATATTTATTGTAAAAACATTGAAATTTCTAATGATTTGATATAGTCACTATAAAATTTTGGTGACTTGTAAGGTAAAATCATTTTATCTTATAAAATTTGGGCAAATACTTTTTCGAAAAAATGGATATTGATGAATCATTTTTTTAGAAAAAACATGGAAAATTAGCTCGTCTACAAAATTTATATCTAAATATTGGATGATTTAATGCTAGAAAGTACTTTTTGAATCCTTTTTTTGGAGAACTCCTCCTTATCCCACTTGTTAACATCCTCTTTTGTAATGTATTTGGCCATTAATTCCTCTTCTAACGTCATACATTAGGGGGAATTTTTTATACTTATATTTTGTAACAACCCTCGTGAAAATTCCATGTAATAAAAGTTAATAGAGGCAAAATAATAACCATGGCTGATGGGACATGTATTCCAAGTTGAATGTTGGGAAAAACATCGTAGTGGGTGTTCATTCGGTTTATTATGGCTCAGGAAATTGGCAAAGGCAATGGCAAAGGCTTTGGAAAGGAAAAATGGCATTTTTGGCACATTTAATTACAAAAATAATGGAAAATAGGAGAAATGGAAGGGGAAAGGTCGCAAGTTGCATGTGAGGAGGAAATTGAAGGAAAATAATGGAATGTGAAGAAAATATAGGCCTCATTAATAAAAAGGCTTTATAAAAAGGCTTTTGAGGATCAGTGGGCAGGCTTGGTCAGTGTAACCTTTTATCAGTTCATTTTTGGCGCTCTCCCATTATTCTCTCTCTCTCTCTCATACTCTTGGATACTTAGAGTTTCCTTGGAGCACTCTTAGTGGGTGTGGCATACTTGGATTTTTGGATGAAGAAGGAAAGGGAAGAGCAGGAAAGTGCAAGAGGTCATTGGGATCAACAACCATAACAGTTTTTCTTGCAAGTATCGAGTTGCATGTATGTTTCCCCATTAGTTTTGGCATGCATGGCATATGCATGTGGATTTTTGGTCATGATCTGTCACTAGCATGGAGGATTACCTGGATTGATAGTGGATTGCCTAGCCTTTCCATTTACTAGATAGCCATGGAGATTGTGGGTTTATTTTCCTTGTTTGTTTGGTTGATTCTCATGTTTCCTTAGCTTGGGTTGAGTTATTGGTTCTTGGAAGCCCTGGTTGGACAAACGCTATGGAAGCCCTATAACAACTTGGGTTGAGTTACTAGTCCTGGAAGCCTTGGTTGGACAAATGCTCTAGAAGCCCTTGGTGGGTTGAGTTACTAGTCCTGGAAGCCTTGGTTGGAATAAATGCTCTGAAATCCTTGGAAGGCTTGGATAGAGACCAATCTGATGATGGTTTTCTGATGTCTGACCATGAGGTGGAATCACTGTTGATGGGTTGAGGTGGGTGGCCTTTGGAAGCCCTGAATGGTTTTCGATTGATGTGTTCTATAATATCACACATTCATGCTTGGAATATGGTATGAGGGTAAATGGATGAAAAGAGATTTGGCTTATCCATTCTACGGCTGGGTGGAAAGTGGAATTCCCACCTCGGGTTTGGATTTTGCATCATCAATATGAGGTTATTTCTCCTTGTATTTCTATGAGTACTATACTGGTTTATATGTGGATCATATGGTTGTGATTTCATTGGTATTTTTGTTGCTATTATGTTGGTTATATATATGTTTTATGACAGAAGCTACGTATGGCTCTC
Source organism: Pinus taeda (assembly GCA_000404065.3). Taxonomy (NCBI): domain Eukaryota; kingdom Viridiplantae; phylum Streptophyta; class Pinopsida; order Pinales; family Pinaceae; genus Pinus; species Pinus taeda. The sequence continues at coordinate 34,143 of APFE030074142.1, read as the reverse complement.
ATCATGTTCTTACTGGTAAATGAATGAATAATGTATCTATGACCTAGTGGATGAAATGGCAGTTGATGTGTTGAGGCATCAATTCTTCTTAGCGATTCTCAGCTAAGTATGAGATCCCTATGCTCAGGAATGCTATTTACACTTGTAGATTATATATTTTTTATATGTTTGATGAAATTCCTGTCATGGCTAGTAGGGGTCCATTCAAGGTATCATTCAAGTGATTTCATTTATCATTTACTTGTTATTTTATTGTTTTGAAGATTTCATTCAATTCTGGGCAATGACTTGGGCTCTGGGCCTGAAAAATTAGCTCAAATCCTGCGGGTGCTAGGACAAGACTGTGTAAAAAAAGCCCTTGGATGCTAGCTTTCAAGATTGTGAAAGTGTCCAGAGTTCCCTGAACATTAGCATGCCCATAGCATGAGAGAATCCAGAGGTCAAGTGGTCCAAAATATCAGTGGGACCTAGGGGCTGGTTGGCAAAATGGTTGGAATGGTTCTTGAGGGTCCTATTATTGATGTTGAATGTCTGTATGGTGTGTTTCTGTCAGTTCCACTTGCTTAACATGACTTAGGAGGTCGAATCGTATCATACTGGCCTCTCGTCGCATGCTCATCCCGACTGACCAGTTGCTTGGGTCGATGTGCGAGGAGGGTGTTACATATTTGAAACTTTAGGTCAAGAAAAAAATGTAATGAGCCAAAATACACACCTTTGTTAAGATGTACTATTTCACAGTGTTTTTTCTTCAAAAGAACATCTATGCCCTACTTATTCATAGATACATACATAATTGATCAAGATTTTCCTAAGGAGCATATGTGGCTAGCCACTAATTTCAAATCAACAACCCACACCAATCCCTTTAATGCTTTGAATGAAGAAAAAACGTAAGGAAAACTAAAAGCTATGAGTTGGAAAAGCCAAAAACTACAAGTGAAGATTGTGCATAGCTTACACATGCATGACATGTATTCCATTCAACAATTATCATATCACCTAGAGATCCTATAATTAAAGGAGTCAAAGCCAATGGATGGAATTCTAATGATAAATTTAGTGAAAACACTTGGTTGTACGCATATATGTTTTGAGTGAGAACTACGCATTAGTTCTTATAGTGTGATCAGAGCTTATGTGAGGTTTAACTAGTCATTAAGTTGACTATCTCACCAAACTAAGTTCTTGAATCATGTAGTTAGACAAATGAAGCCTTGTAGCTAGGGATAGTCCCTTGCCACTCCCCCTGTTATAGACATATTTGGGCACATCAACCCCAAACTTATATGTCGATGTATTAGGGCTCATCAACCCCTAAAAGAGTTGTTTCATGCCCTAAAGGAACATAGTCATCTAAATACATCATTCCTCAAAAGTTCAACTTAAGAAACTATCTAGAAACTGCCTAAATTGAACCATATTGACTGTTCCACTGGCAAAGTGCGAAGCATATTGAGTGGTACACTGTCATGGTGCAACGCATACTGTTTAGGCCTTCTATAGGGCGCGATGGGTGAGGATGGAAAAATGTCCGAGACATTTGTCAGTTGATTGCTCATGGAATCTTCTAGAACTTTCTCCTATGTCACTTGCCTCTCTAAATTTGCCCAAGGATGAATAAGGGATATAAGAAAATCCAATCCCTTCTCTTGCGTAACCCATTGTAATAAGTGGAATGACACTAATCAAACCCCATGAATGACTCACACCCTTGCAAACATCTATAAATGGATCCCTCATCCAAGAGATCTAGAGGTTGGAATGTTGTAAATTGCAAGGAAGTGTTGATAGTTTGTAATTGAGGAAAGAGTATTGTATTGTTGGAGTGATCTTGCTATTTCATGAGGTGAAGAAAGATTGAAGCTAGGAGGATGATGCTGGAACAGACGACTGGGTTGTAATTCTCCCTTCTATTAATAAATCTCTTCAATTTTTCTTCCATATGATTATGCAATTGTGAATGTTATCATTTGTGAATGCTATCATTTGTTCATTATATATCTGATTCTGCAATGTTCATGTTGTAATAGATCACGATGCTTTGAAGGTTCTTTGTTGTTGTACTTGTGCAGGTACTCTCCAAGTGTGTTAAGTACGAGGAGAAGTTGCCGACTCTGTCAAAGGGGAGAGAGAACAAGCAAGGGATTAAGTGGAAGTTCCAGGTTGGTTCCATTATCTTTCTCTTATCTATTACACATAGAAGAAACCATTGAATTGCTTTAAACTGTTGTTTCTAGGTTAGCTACCAAACCTAGAGGGCTAGAATTCTTTAGGAATACTAGTTTTCCCATAAACAAATTGGCGACCATACTGGGGAATGAACATATGTTTTTTTTTTTGTTACTGTTTGTTTTATGTTCAATTTGATAAGCTATAGACAGAGTCTGAAGTTAGTTAGGTAGCCTTCGAACTGCTCTTGCTCTGCAATTGCATAGTAGATGAATGATGCTTCAGTCAATCTCTAGTTTAGTTTATGAATTGAACATTTGATTTGCAAGCACATCTAGATGCCCTTTTGGTAGCTTAGTAACCTCTCAAGGCACTCCGTTATACTTTGCTCATCATTGGTCATCAAAACCCACCTTAAGTCATTGAAAACAACTCCACATTTGAGCCAAAACCCATTTCAGTTGCGCTCCCTGGACCATCACACTGTCTTCCACTGTGACTCAGTATGCATTACACCTCCCGAGTGTAGTAAGTGCAACGCATCTCAGTTTCTGTGAAGCCCAGGTGCGATGATTGACTGATATTTTTTCCCATCTAGAAATTGAGGGTTTTTTACCTTGTTTTAAGTTTTGTTTGGTTGTTTTGCTGCAAATGAACAATGCCTCCTTACTGAAACTTACTTTCATCACTTAGATCAACCTCAATTACACTAGGATTAGTGAATGTTTTTTTTGTGTGTTTATTCATCATTTACAATCATTTGTCGAAAAGTTGTTTAAGTCGATTTGTCGCTTGGGTACAAAAAGTGTCGTAATTGTCATTTTTTATCGAAAAGATAAGTGTCGTAAATTCTTCCTTCCCTTGACAATCGATTGAAATTTTCTTCATGTACTTGGTTTGATTCATTTATATTCGAATTGTCAAAAGCATTTTTATTCGAAATTGAAAGTGTCATTTAGAGTCTTCCTTTCTCTTTTGAAGAAGAAATTGTCGAAAATGTCATTTTGAGTGAAATATTTCAGATTTTTGCTGCATTTAGTTTTCCTTTTTGTCATTTTTCACATTAAGGAAAGTGAAAACAAATACATGCATTTGCATTTAGCATTTTTTGGTTTGTGTGCGAAAACATGATTTAGGGAATGCACTAGTGTGTGCTCTTTGCTCTTTGCTTAAAAGCACTATCATCTTCTTTCCCTAGTAGCTAGGATTTTCATTGCTCAAATAAACAAAGATTGTTTATCATTGTAGATTGCATCTTAGGAATTTCAGATCATCATCACGTGGTGAACCATTAAAAGGCAAACTCTAATCAAGATCAAATTTAAAATGAATTTCAATGAACCTAACAACGCTTTGGAACTTAACGCAACATATCTAGAGGTCTAGGCTAGTGACGTGTTCCGACATCATTAAAACTAGTGGCTATTGTTTTCATTGAAGGTTGGGTGATTCCTCCTCCTTGATACGACAAGTGCTATCATGGACTTGTGCTCCCCATACCATCGCGTATATATTGGGAGACCACAATAGGCTTAAATCCTTTATCCATAGGAAGCTGAGTCTGCCGCCTTATTAATCGCAATGCACTAAACACAACATTCGAGAAGATTGACTACAGTACATAAGTCCTTGGTAATTTCTTTTTAATTTATCACCAAGGTGTATATTGCAGTTTTGCGATTGGTTTGGTAATCCTTTTGTCTAGATTTTCTAGAGTAGTCAATTTTATTCTTTTTCGACTCTTTAAAAGAAAAGGTCCATCTAAGCATTTGTCCTTTCAGGCTCATTAAAAATCGAAGGAGACTAGAGTCATATTTAGCTTTTTCTCAACTCTTAAAAACTAAAAAAGAAAAGTTGTGTCCAAAGTGTCGTTAAAATTAATTGACTATGAATAACATCCCTATCCCTTAGTTGATCTTAGGTTGAGACATATGGCGACAACTTCAGAGTCCACTGATCAAGGAATCCCTTTTGATGAGAATCCTAGTCCTTTTCCTTCTTTCAGAAATATTGGTGCTCCTTATATGGCTACATTATCCCTTCCGGGATTTACCATTGGCCTGCTAGTATGGTTGTTTTCAACCTTTTTGGTTCAAAATGTCGTGATTTCTCCACAATCGGGTACACCTTCAACTAGACAAAATCAACCTCCAGTTGACCCTTTGCCTTCTTCCTCATTTGTTTCTTCCTCCCCTTCTTCCTCTTCGCTTGGTGAAAGTACTGATACTAGTAACTAGGTGGCTAAGAAGAAGAAGAAAGGGCAGGAGAAGAAGAAGAAGCCAATTCAACAAGGGGACAACCAAGCAACCATTGCTCTTAATGCAACATCTAATGAAAATCCATCCATCAAGGTTCACAAAGTCAAATATCCATGCATAGTGTGTATAGGAGACCATTTTCATCGAAATTGTCCTTACGTTCCTCAAATCTTGAAAGTATGGTCTTCCCGTTCATGCCATCCCATGTCATCAACATCTAGAGATCATGTTGGTAACACACCATCAACTAGTGATAGTAAAGTTCATCGACAGAAGGGAAAAGTCAAGCTTCCATGTAGGTTATGTGAAGGTATACACCCCTTTCACCTTTGTCCCTATTCGGATAAAGCCAAAAGAGTGTTGGATAACTGTCCTTCTTCACTGCAGCGACTTCCATCTAGTTACAGGAAACCCTCTCTGAATCCTTCACTAGGTGATGAACCGACAGACTTAAATCAACCGTCTGTTGAAACCACTCTCTCTGAAAGTGAATCTTATGAGTCTATACTCGACCAAAATCAACAGGTCGAGGTAAAAGTTGACCCCACTTCACCTTCAACTAATCATACCTTTCCCAAAGAGAGTGAAAATGATACCGCCCAAGTTCGTTTTGTTACTTCGGATTCTATTGACCTTGGGGGCAATCTGCCTGTTACATTAAGATAGGAAGAAAACACTCCAGTTCTCATAACTCAAGGGATTAATTCTCTCGTTTCTACGATACCCCCTCGAAGTAGTCTAGTCACTTCCTTTGATTGGAATCAACTGGCAGGATCCCACCTTCCTTCTTATGTGCCTTTCCAGATCATAGTACAAGTTTGTAAAATGATTGTATCTGGAACTATTATAGACAAAGGTGCATCAGTGAGTGTCCTTTCCTCAACTGCTTGGCAAGCGCTCGGTTTGCCACCGCTTGTGCCTGTTACACAGAATCTATTAGGTTTTAACAGAGGAATCGGTCGACCGTTAGGGATCCTTCCTTAGTTACCTATTACTTTGGGAGGGAAAACCATTTATCTAAACGTGATGGTAGTCCCAGGACCTTTAGATTACAATTTACTTCTTGGGATGACTATGTTTATCACATGGGAGCTATTGTTTCAACACTCTTTTGAGTGATTTGTTTCCCGCATGAAGGCAAAATTGTCACCATTAACCAGCTTTCATTTCCCGGTCCAAATATAGCTCCTAGTCAACCATCATCCCTAAATGGTCCATTTATACCAATGGTATCATCCCCGCCACGGGTTAATTATGTGGCAACCTGTTCCATACCTACATCGACTGACGATCAATTCAGTGATGTCGTACATTATGATGGAAGCATTGGAACTAGATCTCTCCTTCATGACCACTTATGAGTTCTAAACAAAGGAGTCTGAGGATAGTTCGTTGTCTTGTGTCAACCTTGTTAAAAAATGAAACCAAGGGTCTTCAACGATAGTTCTTTTACTGTGTAAACCTCGTTAAAAAATGAAACAATAGTGATAAAGATAAATTTCCCTGTAGGTTATGTGATTGGTCTATCACACCATTCACCTTTGTCTATTTGGACGAAGCCAAAGAGGTGTTGGACATATTTTTTCATTTCAAGCTTGTGTAAACATGAAACCGAATCCAAGCATAGTTCCCTATGGTTCAAGCTTGTCTAAAAATGAACCCATTTTCAATTTTTAACCCTTGTGATTTCCATTCTGTCAGCCTTTTGAGCCTTGGTTGTTTTCATCTCATCACCACCATCTCTTTGGCCAATCATATGCTTTCACTTTATTGTTTTACCCTTTTTGAGGAACAGTTGCAATGACTGGTCTTATTAGCCAACCTCTTCACATAAATCAACATGTTTCGAGAAGTTCCAACATCACCGGAACTAGTTGCTACCCTAGACACCACTCGTTCCTCAAAATAGAGTCCTCTTTAAACCCTTTTCAGACTCGTTAAATATGAAAATATTGTCGAGCGCTTGTCTTTTCCAGCTCATTAAAGTATTGGAAATGTCATCCCTCCTTTATCATTTTATCCTTTTTCGGACCTGATGGATTACTTTACGAAAAAGAACTTATGGAGTTTTCTTTTCGTCCCTTTTCAAACTCTCTAAACATGAAAAGGACCAAGTTATCCTTGTCGTTAAACTCATTAAAACAATAGTGGCAAACTTTTCCATCTAGACGAGACCGAGTTTCACTATCGCTAGACTCGTTAAAACATTGTTTACCCGAAGGGTGAATTATAGAACAAGCATATGTTATCCTCCTCAAACTTGACAAAAATAAAGAGGTATTGGTTAACAATGACTAGGGAAAAAGGGAAAAAACTTGAAGAATTTATGGTAGCGAGTCGCTCTTAAACTTGACACTTTCACTTCATCCCCATTATTGAGTTGGGTTGGGTTATTCCGTTCATCGGCCATCTCACCATTGGTCTTTCATACCATCCATCTTTTGGGGTTAACGCTACCAATTCATCTCAGTGTCGTCGACATGTTCAAGAGAAGTCATTCAATTCAGAAAACCCCATCCAGTTAATGTCTCATCCACTGCAATACCTCCAACCTTCATTTTTTTCATGACCACCATTCTTGAACCTTGTGTCGTTAGTTCGTTTTTCACCTCCAGAAATCATTTGCTTCATTTCGTGTCGTAAATGTGGGATATATCAAGGCCCTCTTACGATGAGTCGCTTCTTGTCGACATCAACTCATTATCCAAGAATTTGACTTAGAAACAACCCTTTCAATGCTTTGGAGCTTACATACATCAATGCAAGTTTCTCACTTCCAGCGACAGGTTGACATCAATGGCCTTCAACCGAAAGATTTTGTGTGGTGTTCGACATCGGATCATGTATTCACACCACGTGAATTGTACTGTAGTACCTTGAGGGTCATTATCATTATCGGTGATTCCTCTCGCGTTTGTTAACAACTCACATCATTGGCTAGTAATCAGGTGATGTCTTTCCATGTTCGACTTCAGAACATCTCTTCACATGGATTGACTTGTACATCGAGCGAAGATTAAACGAGTTTGAAGACCCCAGATCTAGTTTCATCCATCTGGGCTGTGATATATTCAAGGATATAAAAACATCAAATGTACAAAGGCTCTACACAGTTGGTCATCCTAACCATGGATTGCGATTCTATATCTGTAGAATCACAAATTTGTATCTGCAGATGACTATCTGATCTATGTACATGAAATGAAATTTATAAAGCTAAGCATGGGATGCCTCCCTCAGCTAGATCATGAAACATTATATTATGATGATGTATTGTATTGTAACTTATGCAGGTCACCTTCCAGTTCGAAACTTCGGATCCTCATGATAAAGCATTTCACCCGACATGGATATTTACGACCTCATGCTTTAGGGGGCAACTGTTATAGACATATTTAGGCACATCAACCCCAAACTTATATGTCAATGTATTAGGTCTCATCAACCTCTAAAATAGTTGTTTCATACCCTAAAGGAACATAGTCATCTAAATACGTCATTCCCCAAAAATTCCACTTGAGAAACCATCCAGAAACTGCCTAAATTGAATCATACTGATTGCTCCACTGGCAAAGTGCGATGCATACCGAGTGGTACACTACCAGGGTGTGATGCATACTATTTAGGCCTTCTATAGGGTGTGATGGATGAGGATGGAAAAATGTCTGGGACATTTGTCAGTTGATTACTCATGGAATCTTCCAGAACTTTCTCTTGTGACACTTGCCTCTCTAAATTCGCCCAAGGATGAATAAGGGATCTAAGAAAATCCAATCCCTTTTCTTGTGGAACCCATTGTAACAAGTGGAATGATACTAATAAAACCCCATGGATGACTCACACCCTTGCAAACATCTATAAATGGATCCCTCATCCAAGAGATCTAGAGGCTGGAATGTTGTAAATTGCAAGGAAGTGCTAATAGTTTGTAATTGAGGAAAGAGTATTGTATTGTTGGAGTGATCATGCTATTTCATGAGGTTAAGAAGGATTGAATCTGGGAGGATGATGCTGGATCAGACGATTGGGTTGTCATTCTCCCTTCTATTAATAAAGCTCTTCAAGTTTTCTTCCATATGATTATGCAATTGTGAATGTTATCATTTGTGAATGCTATCATTTGTTCATTATATATCTGATTTTGTAATGTTTATGTTGTAATAGATCACGATGACAGTTCTTTGTTGTTGTACTTGTGTAGGTACTCTCCAAGCATGTTAAGTATGGGGAGGAGTTGCAGGCTCTATCAAAGGGGAGAGAGATCAAGGAAGGGATTAAGCGGAAGTTCCAGATTTGTTCCATTATATTTCTCTTATCTGTTACACATAGAAGAAACCATTGAATTGCTTTAAACTGTTGTTTCTAGGGTAGTTGCCAAACCTAGAGGGCTAGCATTTTCTTAGAATAATAGTTTCCCATAACACCCCCCCACAAAAAACTTTTTTACTTTGTTGATGGCTTGTCATACTTAACAAGGTTTTGAGTAGGATTTTAATTTATTTAGTAGTTAGACTAGGATTTCATTATACATATTGATTTATGTTTTATAAATGAAGAATGAGAAAGGTGTTTGTTCATTGGTTGTTTATGTAGGTTTTGGGTGAGACATTAGAGCTAGAGAAAGATCAAGAAAAGCTTGCACAACACGAAGGACAAACTTTGGTTATCATTGATTTCTTTCTTTCTCTCATTTATTTATTCATATGCATGTAAGTATCGGGGAAAGAATATATATATATTATTATATATATATATATAACTGATAATATTTGATATTAAAATTTGCACCTGAACGCAACAATTACTTGAGAAATAGTTACAATGATTCATCTAATTGTTGGTCCTCTAGAAAAGAGATTTATGGGATTACAAAAGAACTATATTGGAAAGCGACTATTTCTGACGAGCTACATGCAAAATCTTTACTGAACTAGCTGAGAAGCAAAACAAATTTGTGAAGGGAGTACATCAAGGAATTTTAGGGGTATTATCTTCTAGAAGATGGTTGGGCTCCAATAGAAGTCTTCCCACATACCAACTGGAGGCACTGTTATTGGTATATGGACTATCATTGGATGGTCATTCACCTTTATGTCTTCTATCTATTTTCTGAGAGTGTCAATTTTTTCCTCCTATTGAGTTAATTTACCTTTCAATATTTGAATTTCTTCAAGGAGGGTGATGGACGTTGTCATTTGTTGATGCAACTTCCAGTTGATTTCTATTTTTTCTAGTTGAAGAGATTCAATTTTAGGGGAACAATTGCTGCAATTTGGTTTACCCACCATTTGTGGAATTTTATGTTATTTAACCCACATGCTCAGACCATTACCTTGGAAGACCTCATTTCCTTCTTGCATGGTGTGTACGAGGTGCTGGAGAAAAATAAGAGAGCGATATGAGAGATAAGCCAAGACAAAGGTTTCCCAGGGAAAGGAAAGAGTAGCTCTATAGCAGACTGCATTGTATCGACAAGAAGGGAACAAACCCAATTTACCATAGGAGATAGAGACCTCCCAAAGTAAACAAGATATATTGAAACCAAGGCCCGATAAACAACGCAGTAGATTGAGTTCATAAAAAAATAAGAAGGTAATAAGTGCACCAAAAAACAGAGTTGACTCCAGGAGTGAAGGAGGTTCCTCGGAATTCAAAGGCATAAAATATGAGCCCAAAGAGGAAAATACCAGATAGAAGAGTGAAATAATCCACATTTGTAGAGTTCCAACACAACAGTGTGAATTGAAAGAGGTGAATACAACTAGTAAACTCAAATTGACAGCGGCATACTAGAATTAACTTGAAGTCCAGATGAGACTAGAGGAAAGCGGACCTTCAGAGGACACTTGGAAGCAAAAGAAATAACCACCTTGTAAGGTAAGCCTGCTACCATAGAGAACCCTAGGGAATTTGAGTGTGCTTATGCAAAATAGCACAAAGCACCCCCAACTGCAATAGGACTCGAATTGGCAAGGAATTAACCAAAAAAGTGTAGGCGGGAAATATAAGACATAAAATTTAATATGCTTGGAGTTTTTCCTACATGCGAGTTTGTTCCAAACTCCATTAAGCTTCATAATTTCCACAACCCTTGGAACAATCAATATCCAGAGTGTGAGATATGGGCTTAGATCAAACTCACAATGCTCCCTTGTACTCTGAGCATGTGAAGGGATTGATATTAAATGAGCTGCATGTATCACTTCATCCATAAGAGCCATGATACCCTAATGTGTGCTCCCCAATTTTTTACCCAAATTCCTAATATTTGGAGTAAGGCTAAGGGTAATGTGATATTTTCTTATAGCCTTAAACATCAAACAAGTGCAAGGGAGAGGGTCATGGCATATTTAACCATCCATGACTACCATTAAGTTTGCTTTGTCCAACCTTAAGAAGACAGGCTAAAATAGCTTGTTTGTTAGCATCAATATTTTGTTGTTTGAGGATGTGGTAGAAGGATCTGGAAGGAAACAATTTGATATTTGTAGAGATTTTTTGGAGTAGGAGTTTCAAGTGATTTTATTTGGGCCAAGTTTCCTTGTACAAATGTTGGATTGCTAGGAGAGAGTTCTCCAAGATGACCAAATTTTGAATATACAAATCTTTAGCCAAGGTTAGACATAATAGAAGGCCATTCATATTAGCTTGGTTATTGGTCCTTTGGCCTAGTTCCCAAGAATAACCGATAACTAAATTTCCATCTAGGTTATGTATAACCCCTCCCCCTCCTACCACCCCTTGGGGAAAGAAATTTAGCTATCAATTTCTTTGTCTATTTATGAGTCCCATTTACTCACTAAGGGTTTTTCTTAATTCATAGGAAGTTATTTCTTTGAACATGTACCACATGTGATATCTCTTTCTTCCTAGAAAGTTGAATATTTCGGTGCACTATACTACATTGGCTCTATGTGGAATACCTTATGTGGAGCTAAGGTTTGTCATAGAGCCAACAACCACACCCACTTAACCAAGATTCTATTGATCTATTCTTTCTTTACTCATCTTCCTATTTTCTTATTTTTGTTAACATTATGGATGCTTATATTTTAGGTGTAACAACCCCAGATTAAAATTTCATACAATAAAGTTAATAAAGACAAAATAATACCAAGGTCATGGGATACATATTCCAAGCTAAATGTTGGGAAAAACATCCTAGTGGGTGTTCATTTGGTTTATTATGGCTAAGGGAAATTGGCAAAGGTAATGGCAAAGGATTTGGAAAGGCAAGAGGTAGTAATTGGCATTTTATTTATGAAAATAAAGGAAATTAAGAGAAAAGGAAGGTGAAAGGTCGCAGGTTGCATGTGAGGAGGAAATTTAAGAAAAATAACGGAAAATGAAGAAAATAGAGGCCTCATTAATAAAAAGGCTTCTAAGGATCAGTGCACAACTTTTGTCGGTTTAGTTTTGAAGCTATCTCTCTATTTCTCTATGTTCTCTCGGACTTTTGCACACTTAGAGAATTCTTTGAGTGCTCTAGCTTTAGAGAAAGGAAGGCAAAGGAAGGACAAGGAGGCAAAGGGAAGAAAAGCTCAAGCAAGGAAAAATTGGATCAAGCGGTTACATCAGGATTACTTGTAGATATCGAGTTACATGTATGATTTCGTTGTTAGTTTTGGCATGCATGGTACATGCATGACAAAATTTGGTTCTCTTGTTGTTATTGGCATGGGTTTTTCTACGCGTGGCAGTGGTTTCAGCCTTACCTTTCCATTTCCAGATAGTCATGGCGTGATGGGGTTATTTCATTTGGTTGAGTTGGAATACCAGATGGTTTTGGAATTGGGTGAGGTGGTGTCAAGAAAATTCCCAAAGGCCTACGAATCACGTAACCGGTAATAGTGGGATACATGGTAAAGCTTGAGGGTGGAGATGGGAAAATTCGTCAAGGTATTGATGAAGAAATCTGGAGGCATCCATGCTTGTTAGGCTTAGTGATACCTTGACTGGTAATGGCAAGATTGTGGTAAATCCTTTAGTGTATGTTTCTTATTTGGGCCCGGGAATCCCTTGACCGGTAATGGCGGGATACACGGTAAACCTTGTTTGTATAGATGAGGGTTTCGAGCCTAGGAATCCCTTGACTGGTAATGGCGAGATACACGGTAAATCTTGATAATCCTTGGTTGGTTTTGTTGTGAGTCCCATATTCATTCTTGGAATATGGCATGGGAGTGATCAGCTAAAAGAAATATTTGGTTCAACCCAATCTATGGTCAGGTGGCATGTGGAAGTCCCTGATTTGGTTGGCTTTTGCATATGTTAATAAGAACTCTTTTTACCATATATTTTCATGAGTATTTATGCTTGTGATTATGTGGCTTTGATGGTTTCTCTATCATATTTATTATTCTATTCATATGTTGGTTATAATAATGGTTAATGACAGACTTGAGTTATGGCTCTCATCATGTTTTGGTTAGTAAATGAATGCTTAATTTTATGTATGACCTAATAGATGATAATGTAGCTATTGTGAAATGGCATCAAACCTTCTTAACGAATCTCAGATAAGTATGAGGTGCCTACGTTCAGATGTATAATTATGACCTGTACATTACATGTGCCATGATGTGTTTGATGAAATTCCTGTCATGGTTAGGATGATTCTGGTTAGGTCCTTGTTCAAGTTCTACTTTAGAGGCCTTGTCTCCTTATTATTTATCATCTCTAAGAGTTTCATTAAATTTTGGGAGGAGGCCTAGGTCATAGCCTTGAAAAAGTGGCCCAGGTCTCAGGGTCGTTGACATAGAACTAAGTGGAAAAGGCCACAATCATTGGGATGCAGGCTTATGGGAGCAACCGAAGGGTCTCGACTGCTTTCTTTCCTTTTTATAGGAGTGACTAAGAGCCCAGGTCAATGAAAAAGCAAGTTAACTCAGGGATTGGGCACCTAGAGTGGTTGGTTATCTCCTAGAGATCCTGTAACTCTTGGGGAAGGTCAATTTGGTTTCGGTTCGTCGATTCCACCTCCTTAACTGTACCTAGGAGGTTGAGTCATATCCTAGTAACTCTTCATCACCTATTTACCCTAATGGACCGGTAAGCTTGGGTAAATGTGGGAGGAGGGTGTTATAGATTGGTATCAAAGTATGTTACACTCTCTTTGGGTAGTATCTGATACCACATGTAGGTATTAGATCAGGTTTCATTCTCTTTGGGTATTATCTGATACCACAATGTGGTATCATATCATGGTTCAACCCTTGGAATGGATGGGCATAATGTGTTGTCATGCACGCATATAGGTTGTATATGTGCTTGATGTGTATGCATGGTGATGATCATTGTTGCAGTTGTGTTGTCATATAGAAGTTGATGACGTTGTTTTTGGGATGTGTTTTTCATGAATGCATGTTAGTTGTATATGTATAAGTTAGTCATGTCATTGTCTCTATGTTGTTATGCATGCATTATGTCTAATTGGTTTTATAATTGAGTCATCATGCATGGTAACTAGGATGATGATTGAGATGATGTCTATATACTGTTACGATTATGATCATACATGTATGGTGCTAATTTGGTTGATCTTTCAAATGATATATCCTCCCCTGAACTTCACTGAGGTATGTTTGATTATGTTTATGTTTGGTTTATCTGACATAGTATGTTTGCAAGAAGAAGATAAAAGATCACTAGCAAAATGGTGGACTACAGTTCACATGACTCTCCCTATAGATCATATGAGCATCATGGTGATGAGTACTCCCCTCACATAACAGACACTTTGAGAAGTTTGAAGGCATAAATAGGAAGTTGTAAATCAGGTAATGATAGAATCATTCAGTCACAAGAGAGACTTGCCAAGGCAGAGGAGAAACAAGCAGAGATCAATGCAGTTTTGTGGGATTCATAGAAGAGACTGGTGGTATGCCCCAAGAGGATGTGAGAGGTGTTTAATGAGGTGTAGGTCTTGCCACACTCAATGGTGGAAATGATGTAATAGTAGCAAAAATTGCATCCTTTAGAGTTTGTCATACTTCTATAGACATGGACCATTTAGGATTAGTCATGGACGAGAGGACATGACTAATGGAGCCTATGGTAGTAGATATCATACTGGGAACATGTTGGAAAAGGATGATACTGTTAGGGATGGAATATTCTTGGACACACTTGATAGGAGAGGTAGTGGACATGGGCTTTATTCTAGTTCTAGTTCGAGCATGTACCATGTTCATCATCACTATCATCGTTACAGGAGGTGTGATAGGGGATATTTTTTGGATGAGTTCAAGAAATCAAAACCACATTTGATGGAGAAATGAAGAAGTCACAGGATGCAAAATCTTAGTTTCTTGGGATGAATAAGTTCTTCAGATTGCATGACTATTCATAGAACATGAAAGCCAAGATAACTACCTTCAGTCAAAGCAGACATTTGGTGGGAAGACGTGAAGAATGTTAGAGGAATTTGGGAAGAGGAGTTGAGTTGGAGGGAGTTTGAAATACTTTTCAAGAAGAAGTATCTATTTGAGAGATACTATGATGACATGGAAAAGGATTTTTATGAGTTGAAGATGTGATTTATGCCCGATGAGGAGTGTACTAGTAGATCCTTGGAGTTGTTGAGGTATGCGCCTTATCTTAAGGAGGAGAAAGCGAATATTCAGAGATTCATCAGTGGGTTTTTGGTAGCGTTCAAAGACATGATCAAGTTTGATGAGCCTAGATCGTTGGAGGAAGCCATCCGAAAGGTTGGAAAGCGAAAGAAAAAACTAAGGACAAGTGGCCAGTAAAGCGAACAAGACCTTAGGATGCAGGTAAGAAAGATAATGTGGTTTCTTACAAGAAGTTTAATGTAGTTGGACAAGGACATGGCTCACAACCTAGAGAGAAGCAAAATAAAGGTGAGGGTAAGTGACAGTTGCAGTGTTGGATATGTGGCAAGGAGCATCTCAAGAAGGATTTTCCATCATATCAAGGTGGTAGGCCTCATATCTACAGTGCACAAGAGGCACAAATAGTGGGGGATGTTGGGCAGAGTATTCCTATAATTTATGCAATGTTGGATAATAGGCATACATATCATCATGCATCTATTATCGAGATGGATGATAAGTTGTGTGATCAAGTTGTTTCTATTTTGATTGACCCTGGATCTAATAATAATCATGCTAACTCTGACCTGGTGGATAAGTGTGGTTTGAGAAAAGAAGTGCATGCAGAGTCTTGGTTAGTGCAGTTGTCTATAGGTACTAAGAAGAGAGTTCATCACTGGGTAAGATCCTATGCATTTTGAGTTGAATGGTATGTCTACATCAACGCATTTGAATGTGATTCCATTGGGATCATACAATATGTTGTTGGGTATGTATTGGTTGTATATTCACAGGACCAAAGTAGATTTGTATGACAAGGATATTGAGTGCTTGAATGGCAATGGAGAACAAAGAATATTGTAGGGTAAGAAGAAGGCAACATCAGTTAGAATGGTTACAACTATTGAGGTGAAGAGGAGTCGTACGAAAGGATGTGTGTTATTTGCAGTGATAAAGGTAAGGATGTTGAAGATGCAGAAGTTTTGAATAGGTACTCGATCTTGTAGCAGTTTCAGGATGTGTTTCCTGTAGAGATTTCAAAGTTGTCGCCTTACAAGGAAGTGGAATTTTCTATTGAGTTGGTACTAGGGGTAGCACTAGCATCAAAGACACCAAACTGGATGAGCACTCCAAAGTTAGTGGAATTGAAGTTTCAATTGAGGGAAATAATTCACAAAGGATACATTAGGCCAAGTGTATCATCGTGGGGTGCACCGATATTGTTTGTGAAGAAGAAGGATGATACTCTTAGATTGTGCATTGATTATAGGTAGTTGAACGAGGTAACCATCAAGAATAGGTATTCATTGTCAAGGATTGATGACTTGTTTTGCCAGTTGAAGAGGGTAGTGATGTTCTCGGAGATTGATTTGAGATCGGGATACCATCAAGTACGCATTAAAGAAGAGGACATATACAAGACTACTTTTCGGAACAGGTATGGGAATTATGAGTTTGTTGTAGTTCCTTTTGTTTGACTATTTCTCTAGCTACTTTCATGTGCTTGATGAATATTTTGTTGTGTCCTTATCTAGACAAGTTTGTTATTATATTCATTGATGATATACTGATATATTATGATAATGAGGAAGAGCATGTTGAACACTTAGCAGCAGTATTGAGATTGCTAAGAGAGCATCAGTTGTATGCCAAGCTTAGTAAATGTAGTTTCTTTTAGATAAAGGTACATTACTTGGGACATGCAGTTTCCAAGGAAGGCATAGAAGTGGATCCAAAAAAGATAAGAGCTATCATGAATGGTAAACTCCTAGGAATGTGGATAAGGTTATATAATTCACGGGGTTGGCAGGTTATTATAGGAGTTCCATTGAGAACTTCTCACGTATTGCCTATCCTATTACATCATTATAGAGGAAAGAAAAGAAATTTGAATGGATAAAGGAATGTGCACCAAATTTTAAGCAGTTGAAGTAGTTGTTGACAAATGCTCCAGTTCTCAAGATTTCGGACCCAGTTAAAGAGTTTGTGGTATGTACAGATGCCTGCAAGAGAGGACATGGAGGAGTTTTGATGCAAGAGGGATAGGTGGTATGTTATGAATCAAGAAAATTGAATGAAGAATTATATGACACATGATCTTGAGTTGGCAGCGATCATCCATGCATTGAATATGTGGAGACATTATCTTCTTGGCATGAGGTTTGTATTCATGAGCGACCACAGTGTATTGAGATACCTATTTGACTAATTGAATTTGAATGCCAGACAAGCTATATGGTTGGCCATGATCAGTGAGTTTGACTTCGAGATCAAGTACATTAAGTGAGAATAAAAATGCAAATTCTCTTAGTAGAAGAGTACATGTAAATCATATAGTAGCTATGAGTTCATATGGGACAGATTTACTGGACCTGATCTTACAGGTAGGACAACTGGATGATAGGTATAGGGAGCTTAGGAACATGTTACAAAAACAGGGTACAAGTGATCAGGATGTGGACTATCATCTCACAACAGATGGTTTGGTCAAATTTAGGGATAAGATCTATGTGTCAGACAACATTGAACTCGATAAGCTTATCTTGATAGAATTTCATGTGAAGCCATATTTAGGTCATCTATGATATCAGAAGACATTGAAAACGGTGAGGAAGTTCTACTATTGGCTAAATATGAAGAACAAAGTGGAAAAGTTTGTGGCTAGAAGTTTGGATTATCAACACATAAAAGCAGAGTGTAAGCATCCAGGTGGTCTACTACAACTGATCTTGATTCTAGAGTGGAAATGGGAGGTCATTTCCATGGACTTCATTACAGTTTTGTCGAGGACATCTAGACAACATGATTCTATTATGTTTATGGTTGACATGTTGACAAATGTATCACACTTTATTCTAGTGAAGTCTACTTATTCAGATAGCGATGTAGCACAAGTTTTCACCAAGGAGATAGTGAGGTTTCATGGTGTTCCAAAGAAGATTATGTCAGACAAAGATGATAAGTTCACTTCCAAGTTTTGGAAGGAATTATTTGTAGGTTTGGGTATGGATTTGACCTTCAATGCAGCTTATCATCCACAGACAGATGGATAGACAGAGAGGGTCAATAGAATTTTGGAGGACATGTTGAGAATGTATGTTATGCATCAGAAGCGAAAGTGGGAAGAGTATCTTCCACTGGTTGAGTTTACTTACAACAATGGGTATTAGGAGTCACTGAGGATGAGTTTGTTTGAGGCACTTTATGGGCGGAGTATTCCCATCGGTTGGAGTGATATAGTGAATAGGGTGTTGATTGGACATAACATGTTAGCAGAGATGGAATAGGAAATGCGGGTTATCAGGCATAATCTAAAGGCAACACATGATAGAGAGAAGAGTTATGCAGATCAACATAGGGCATTTAAGGATTTTTAGGTTGGGGAGCATGTGTACTTGCACATCAAGCCCAATAAGATCTCCTTGAAGATTGGGTCATGTGTGAAG
Source organism: Pinus taeda (assembly GCA_000404065.3). NCBI lineage: Eukaryota > Viridiplantae > Streptophyta > Pinopsida > Pinales > Pinaceae > Pinus > Pinus taeda. The sequence goes on along the minus strand of APFE030074142.1, from coordinate 15,714 downwards.
TTGGCACCTTGGTATTGCGAGCATTTTGAGATCCTTGAGAGGATTGGACTAGTGGCCTACAAACTTGCACTACCTATGACAGTGAAAGTCCGTGATGTTTTCCACATTTCATTGCTTAAAATATATGTAAAGGATGTTGATCATGTTATTGATTGATCTATATTGTAGGTGGAGATAGAAGGAGAATTCTAGCCCAAACCTTAGAGAATATTGTTGCGAAAGATTCCCATGCTGCAAATCGAGCAATCGAGCAAGTTAAAGTGTAGTGGAAGCACTTTGGGCTCGATGAAGCTACATGGGATATGGTTGATCAGATGCGAGCTATGTATCCTTAATTATTTGCCGGTGAAGGCAAATGAGTTAGTATATGTACATATTTATGTATGGTTGCCATTGTCAATACCACAACGCGTTGTGTTATAAAGCTCCAATAAGTGGTATGGGTGTCATGTTGGTTTTCTTTTCAACAGGTTGATCATTGTAAATATTGCATCGAGCTAAGTTATAAATCTCATAGGTAGCATGTTTTGGTTTTCAACGGTCTTGCTAGTTGTAGGTGTCACAGAATAACAAGGACAGTATTCCCCTAAGGGGGATGGGTCTGTAACAATCCCAGGTTAAAATTTCATATAATAAAGTTAATAAATGCAAAATAAGACCAAGGCCATGGGACACTTATTCCAAGATGAATTTTGGGCAAAGTGTCCTAGTGGGTGTTCATTTGGTTTATTATGGCTAAGGGAAATTAACAAAGGTAATGGAAAGGCTTTGGAAAGGTAAGAGGCATTAATTGGCATTTTATTTATGAAAATAAAGGAAATTAGGAGAAAAGGAAGCCAAAAGGTCATAGGTTGCATGTGAGGAGGGAATTGAAGAAAATAGAGGCCTCATTAATAAAAAGGAGGACCAGATCATAACTTTTTTCAGTTCAATTTTGGAGCTCTCTCTCTATTCTCTCTACTCTCTCATACTCTTGCACACTTGGATTATTCTTGGAGCACTTTAGTTTTAGAGAAAGGAAGGCATATGAAGGATAAGGAGGCAAAGGGAAGTAAAGATAAAGCAAGGAAGAGTTGGATCAAGCGGCTACAACGAGATTACTTGCAGGTATCAGGTTGCATGTATGGTTTCCTTGCTAGTTTTAGCATGCATGGTGCATGCATGTGTGTATTTGGTTCTCTTGCTATCATTAGCATGAGTTTTGCTAGGTGTGATAGTGGTTTCAACCTTTCCTTTCCATTTCTGGATAGTGATTGTGTGATGAGGTTCTTTCATTTGGTTGAGTTGGATTGACGGATGGTTTTGGAATCAGGTGAGGTGGTATCAAGAAAATTCCCAAAGGCCTAGGAATCCATTAACCGATAATGGTGGGATACACAGTAAAGACTGATGGTGGAGACAAAAAAATTCCTCAAGGTATCAATGAATAAATCTAGAAGCATCCATGCTTGTTAGGCCTAGTGATGCTTTGACCGGTAATGTCGAGATTGTCGTAAACCCTATAGTGTATGTTTCTTGTTTTGGCCTAGGAATCCCTTGACCGATAATGGTAGGATATACGGTAAATCTTGGTTGTATATATGAGGGTTTTGGGCCTAGGAATCCCTTGGCCGGTAATGGAGGGATACACGGTAAAGCCTGAGAAGCCCAGATTGGTTTTGTTGTGAGTCCCACATTCACGCTTGGAATATGGCACGAGGGTGATTAGCTAAAAGAAAGATTTGGTTAAACCTAATCTATGGTCAGATGGTATGTGAAAGTCCCTAACTTGGTTTGCTTTTGCATATGTTAATAAGTGCTCTTTTTTGCCTGTATTCAGGCTTCTGAGAACCATAATGAATTAAGCAAAGTGTTTTGGTAGAAATCACATAAGAGAACTTTTTCATCATCAGGACCAGATGAAGAGGCAAACCACGACAAAGGCTTAAATAGAGAGCAATGTAGAGAGTATAATTTCAAGTAATGACTATATTTGAACAATAATATTTAAATTGTGATATTAATTTATTAATATATTAAAAACAAATATTGACTATATTAAACGACTAGTTTTTAATATTTGTTTTTAATATATTAATAAATTAATATCATAATTTAAATATTATTGTTTAAATATATACGTTACTTGAAATTATGGTCTCTACATTGCTCTCTATTGAAGCCTTTGCCATGTTCTGCCTCTTCATTTGGTCCTGATGATGAACCACACTTGTTGGTTCGAAACATGCCAGCCAAAAATTTCTCTTATGTGATTTCTATCGAAACACGTTGCTTAATAGCTCTTTTCCCCATATATTTTCATGAGTATTTATGCTTGTGATTATGTGGCTTTGACGGTTGTTCTATCATTGTTATTATTCTGATTATATGCTGGTTATAAGCATGGTTGATGGTATACTTGAATTACGTCTCCCATCATGTTTTGATTAGTAAATGAGTGTAGGACCTAATATATGATAATGCAACTATTATGAGAGGGCATCAAACCTTCTTAACGAATCTCAGATAAGTATGAGGCCCCTATGTTTAGATGTGTATTTATGACCTATACATTATGTTAGCTGCCTGCTGCAACATGTATTCATTTTTCATGATTGGAATTTCATAGGCCAAATATGTCGTACTTTGCTTGCTGCAATGCTCCATATTTGCTCAAACAGTCTCCAAATGAAGAAGGCTACTTCAAGTTCATCCAATTGCCTTCAAATTTTGTAAAGTTATCCCGGTATCGCTATTTTTAGTTAAAGGGAGGTCCAAACAGTTTAATCTTGGTCTCCCTAGGTTTAAATTTCCTGTTTTAGAATATAGAGATTGTAAATCTGTCCAAATATTTTAATCTTGGCAGATTCTTAGATAGGTATAGAAGCAGAGGAGCCCAACAGCTTAATCTGAGCTCCGGAAGAAATAAGGGTAATATGTAGATAGGAAAGCATCAAAAGAAAAATGAATGACGGGTTTGCAAGTCTAAGTGCACCCCCAAACAAAAGAAGAAAAAATGCTAGGCAAATACGCTGGGTAGGTAGTTCTGAAGTTGTTGAATTGTTGACCAGTTCCAGGTTTTCAGGTATCATATCATGCAGAACATAATCAGCAAGGATTTGTAAGCAAAAAGCTCAAAAGAGGTATAACTGACTCCCCTTCTCTGTTTTCCCCAATCATTAACTAGCTTCCCCAAAAAGAGGTCAAGATCTGCTTGACACCTCTCAAGCTCCATCATCTTCATAACACTGGCTTGAGTAAAGATCTGCTTTACTCAAAGTTGTTCCATATTTTCTCCCAAAGTATGGTCCTACCCCCTTGTAACAGCCTAAGCTCTCCCGAACTTAGCACTTTGTTACCATCTCCATATTAACCACTAACATTATTATTTAGCTCCCTATTCTTCCCATCCCCTCATTAATATTAAGTAAAATTCCCCTACGTAATATCCCTCCCCCTGGTTGAAAAATAACCATAAGAACTCCCGGGAATTGCTCAGTTTATTTGAAACTCAGCAAGAACCCCTGACCTCCAAAACCACCTCCCAGATACAATGGACTCCTTCCAAAGTACAAAATCTTTCTGAGGTAATCGGACCCCTTCTGAAACCTCAAATACCCTTCACACCCACTTACTTGCTCTTTCCTCCTCAAAGTCGTTTCGCATCGCAACCTCGCACTCTCATCTTCATGAAATCCATTCACCTCTCCATTCCCTGCCGATGCGATATTGCGATATCGACGATCACAAGCGCCGAGTGTCCAATTCATTCACCTCTCCGTCTCCGCCGATGCGATATTGCGATATCGCCGATCGGCAGTCGCAAGTGTCAAATGTCCAACCCAAGTACCCCCCGTTCCCTGCCGACGCGATATCGCGATATCGCATCGGAGTCTCTTCACCACATTACCTCCAGTATCTCATCGCATTGCTCTGTACCAGGGATCCACAGCTGACGTCATCTGCCGTACAGCCGACGCCATGCTTACGTGAGTAGCCAGAAAGCTGAAAACTTCACACAGGAAGAAAAATCGCACTTCGGAGCTCCAGATCAAGAAATCGAGGCAGTTTCCGATGCGCGCATCGCTACGGGAAATAGGCCATTTCGAGGAATCTTCAGGGAATCTTCTGATTTCTGAGCCCATTGCACGCCGAAAAATCCCGAAAATCACCCGATCGTGCCAAAAGGATCCTGTTTAAAGACAGCAGCAGAGCAATCACAGAGTTTAAAGTGTATCAGATCAAATCAGCAGGCATCAAGTGTGTCAAAGAGTATCAGTCGACGGCGGGAGCCATCAATGTAGCGGCAAAGTGTATCAACGAATATTTTGAGCAGTGGCCCGAAGCAAGAGAACATTTAATATCTTCCAGCAGATTCATAGAAAGAGGGTGAAACTACTTGAAGCTCTCAAATCATAATTATTGCACATTCAATTCACACCAGAGCCGAACTGCAGCCCCCAAAGCACAATCACTCTAGCAGCACCGCATCTGGTCCCCAAGGGCCACCTCGTCACCTGTTCCAATCCAGCTGCCCCCAGCGCAGCCAAAAAGATTTACTTGCATTTAATTCCAGCAGCATTTAGATTTTTGAAGAGTTCTAAGCAGACCTGTCAAAGGTCACTTGTAATGATGTATTTCCGATATTTTGTTTATAAATACCACCCTAAGCAATGTTGTGAGGGCTTGGTTGGTTAGTAGTAGTTGTTGATCAGTCTTCTTTCCAGCATTTTCTCCGAGCAGAGACTCGCACTGTAACTGTCATAATTTCCATAATCAAAGATTGCTAAAAGCATGGATTGCGAAACAAATTGATGTTTTCTCTTTGCCAAGGAATGATCACGGAATTCCTGTGCTTCTACATGATCCAATAAGTGTTCCTCTCCTCTGTTTTATTTTATGTTTTTTACCACCTTTCCGCCTTTCTAAATTACAGGAAAAAAGAATAGCTTAAGATTTGTTCCAATACACCTTAAGTTCAATTTCTGTTTTTCAATGTTTTCTTCAGAAATAGTTATGAGCTTGTATTCTTAAATGATTTGGTTTACGCTGTTTCTTTCACATATGAGTGCATGTCTTAGGAATTCTTAACTGCTCCTGGATCCCATTCATCCATTTCTCCTCTTTATCAGCATGATGAAATGATTCTCCTTTGCCTTTCATCCCTGATGTTCACTCCGTACTTTCAGCAGATAGAAAATTGTATCCTGTGTGGCTATCCCGCTCCGTATCCCCTTGTGACCAAGAAAACGCTCGCATGCCTCAATCTGTGACTCCATGCCCAATGGTTCGAAACTTATCACACCTTACCGTGCCTCTTTGACCGAGAATCCTACCTTCCTTCTGATCACAATCAACACTCCCTTGAAGTCAGAAAGCTAGCCTAAAATCATCAACTAAGGTTGAATCAAAAGGAGAGAGCCCTCTCTGATTGCAGGTGGGCTAGAACCTGCAATCAGAAGATTAGTTTGTGGTTACCTCGGCCGTATCCCTATTAGGAGCCTAGGGACAACCTGAGTGATAACATAATGCATACTTGCTATTTATTCTTTAGGATCAATGGATTTTTTCACCTTTGTCCTGAGGATGAACCACATTGGTTGGTTCAAAACGTCAATCAAATAATAATGATGTGATTAATCCAAAAAACAATCTTGTTTACAATATGGATCACAAAAACCTAAGATCTAATGATATAAAACCTATCCAGAACTAACAAAATTTTGTCACATATCAACCATATGAAAAAACCTTCCTAGGGATATAACTAAACCACATCCAATGAATCAAAAAAACATTATGTTGCTAATTGTAGAGTCGCCATTCTACATGTGTTTTGAAATACAATTTTAGTTGTTGTTATTTCATGCCACAAGAAGGTCACACACACACACACAAAGATATATATATATAATATAATATATATATATATATATATATATATAACTATTAGCACAATGGTAAGGCTTGGGGCTGACTATATAGCTTTTTCATGTAACCACAACTTAATTTCCATGTTATGACCCTTAGTCACATACGACTTACCCTTTCTAATATATTACCTGATATTTGGGAGTCACTGGCCTATTGTGTCACTTCATAATGCCACATGGAATCTTGTGAGTGATGCCATGTGTCACCTAAAATCAAGGCAATTCGACACCCAAGCTATCATTTGTACCTATCACGTGGCAATCATCTATACTTCCATGTCACCTTGTTGACGTCATCATGCTAACATGTCATGCTATCACTAGGCCATGCTTGTGTATTGACATCATCTTCCTTGAGACATTCCTGAGCCACCACATGTTACTGTAACCCATTTGAAAATTCTGGATCTGCCACCTCAGTGTCCACATCAAAGGTGAGACATCATACACACCTGCACCAGGGGGTTGACATGGTATCCAAGCACAAGACTGTCCAACACCTGCCACGTGTCATTGCATTGGTCCAACATGGAGGGTGTGGCCTTCATTATCCTTCACATATGTTGATACTTCATCCACCATTCATGTGATTTTCAATGGCCAAATCTGCCCAAAGATGCTCAAACTTTAACTAGGTTAAACAATGCAAAAGTTCATGCACCATTCGCCATCAATTTTCCTCAAGGAGAAAGATCTAATCCAAATATGCATGATGTTTAACACATTTGGTGTCGCTTTCCCTTATTGCAGCTGTCAACTTCAAACTGACGCAACTTCTCATTTAAGAAGAGTTTAGCCAAGTGTGATATACCATTGGAAAGGTATCAAAAAAAAACTTTGAGGTAATTTGACACCAATTCATAATAACTTTGTTAAGACATCAGACTGTTGTATCACTTTCTTTGAGTTATTAGTGACATTGTTGCTTCCTTAAAATTCCAAAAAAAATGTGGTGAAGGAAAATAAATAGTTGCTATGTAGACTAAAAAATCCATATATATATTAAAGGAATTGTCAAGGATGTGGTATCAAAATTTTGATACTTATATATCAGGACTTAGACTCATAAGAATCGAAGTGGATTATTGTTTATATTTCAAATTAGTTGGTGATCATATTATTTATTTGGTATTGTATGCAGGTGATGTGTTACTAATTGGAAATAACAAGGAAATAATCCACGAAGTGAAAACTCAGTTATCCTCTAAATTTGACATAAAACTTACCTTGGTGCTTCAAATTTAATTTTGGGCATGGAATTTAAAAGTGATTAGAAAAATACCAAACTATGGTCAACTAAAATAAATTATGTCAACACAATATTGCACTTTTTTAATATGTAGGAATGCAAATTGATTAATGTCCCTATTTTTGTAGTTGTAAATTTATCTACAAATCAATGTCCCAAGACACGGGAAGATGAAGATGACATGTCATGTGTTCCATGATAGTGCAATTGGATGGTCTATGTATGCAATTTTCTATATTAGAGATAAAATTGCACATGGAGTTAGAGTATTGAGTAGGTATATGTCAAAACTAGGGTAGGAGAATTAGACTACAATATAGAGGGTTTTCAACTATTTACGTTGCACTATTGGATATGGACTATGCTACCAATGATGATCAAGATTGGATAGAGCATTGGGAGTACATGGAATTATTGGTGCAAACTGGGCTAGAGATATTAATTATATAATATCTATAAGTGGATATGTATTTAATCTATCTGGTAGAATAATTATTTGAATGGGCAAGAGATAGTTTGTAGTGTCATTCCCAACTACAGAAGTTGAATACATGGTAGCCACTCATGAAATAAAGGAAGCAATATCGTTACAGGATTTTGATAAGGTATTGGGTTGGTACAAACATTTCTAGTGAAGAACCCAACATATAATTCTAAGAAAAAACATATGGATTCTTAATATCATTTTGTGAGAGATATGATTGAAGAGAAGAAGGGGATACTATAAAAGGTGGATAATTTGAAGAGTGTTTTATATTTGGTGATAACATATGTGAGAACTAAATAAGTCTCTTTCTGATAGCGCTCAAGATTCATTTCATTAACCTAAGTAGACTACTAGTTACTAATAGGTGGATGGAATGAAGCTTCACTTACGAGATCAAGTGAAAGATTCAACTGTGATTTTATGAGCAGGGAAAATTTTAAGCATGGAAAATTATCTTGAAGTTTAAAACCAATGGTGAATCTCACTAATCCCTAATATGCAAACTATAAAATGTTTATTGATGTATTTGTAAAATTATTCAAATTTATAATGATTTTATATATACTCTCTATATAATGTTGCCGATTTTTAAGGTAAAATAATTTTGTATTCTAAAATTTGGGCGAATCATTTTTTATAAAAAATGGAAATTGGCAAATCTAGTTTTTGGAAAAGTCATGGAAAATCAGCCCACCTATGAATATTAGCCCCTGAAATTTTCCATGTTTACAAGATCTAATAAAATACTCGAATTTGAAGGGGATTTGTTTCATTTTTTAATGAGCTTCACACAGTAAACGAACCATGCTCATGACACCTTGTTTCATTTTTAATTGAGATTGACACAAGTAAAGGAACTCTACTCTGGCACCTATTTTATTTTTTAACGAGGTTTAAATAGTAAAGGAACTACCGTCATAGGGACCTATTTCATTTTTTAACGAGGTTGACATAGTAAAAGAACTATCCTCATGGGAACCTATTTCATTTTTAAATGAGGTTGACATGGTAAAATAATTATCGTCATAGCACCTATTTCATTTTTTAACAAGGTTTACATGGTAAAAGAATTATCTTCATTGTCCTTGCTTCATATTTTAACAAGCTTGACACAAGACAAGGAAATCTGCTCCAAGCTTTTCATCACAGGCCAAAAGAGTCCATGGCTTCAAAGAGGTTCTCATCAGACGGGAAGAAAAATATTTGGAAGGATACATGTCCAACGATCCAATGGAAAAATCGGACTCTAATGCCCCCAATACATGGTGTACTACATCACCTACTAGATCATCAGAAGATGTGGGCATGGAATAGGTGGCCACATAATTAACCTGTGGTGGAGGGGATACCTTTTTCATATAAGAACCATTTAGGGATGATGGTTGATTGGTGGTTGATTCAGGACCAATGAATGTAAGTTGATCAATGATCACAATTCTTCCTTCATGCGTGAAACACATCACTCAAAAGAGGGAAGAGACAAGAGCCCCCATGACGTAAACATAGTCATGGACAAGGAGTAGATTAAAATCCAACAGGCCTTGGACAACCATCACGTCTATATAGACAATCTTTCCTCCCAAAGTAATAGGAAACTTAGGAAGGATCACTAATGGTTGACTGGTTCCTGTGTTAAAAGCTAATAGATTATGGGTGACGGGGACAAGCTACGAATAACCTCTAGCTTGCCAAATAGTTGAGGAAAAAATACTAACAGATGAGCCCTTGCCTATGGCTGTGCTTGGTATGACTATATTATAAGCATGTACTGTAATCTGGAAAGACACACAAGACAGAAGGTGATATCCTGCCAGTTGACTCCAATGAAAATAAGTGACTAAAATACTCGGAGTGGGTGTCATAGGAACATGAGCATTGCCCTCTTGCATTATGGGAATATGAGAAATACTCTCATGCACCTCAGGAATGAGAGGATTTCCCTCCAGTTCATTCAAAGCTGAAGAAACCAGAAGAAACTGAGTAGTAAAAGGTTCACTCTCTACCTGAAAACTATGGTTAACTAAAGATGGAGCCAAGTCTACCGTTCACTCAACCAATGGTTGGTTGAGGATGGACTCATGAGACTTACGTTCAAAGAGAGTGGGGTTGACCAAAGATATCTTTTTATCATTCACTTGATCAACTAACGAAGGATTAGGGGAAAGCTTTCAATAACCAACCAAAAGACGAGGTTGGGAAGCTGTAAGGTTTTCCAACTCTTGGAAGCTTCATCCATAAGAGGAAAAATGTGAATGGGATGATTACCTTCACACAACTTACAAGGAAATTTGACTTTTCCCTTTTTCCCATGAGCTTTACTATTCTAGTTGAAGGTCTATCACTAGCATGAACTCCAGAGGCTAATGACAAAGGTCGGTGTGAACCGGTGGATCACACTTCTAAGACCTTGTGAATACTGAGACAACTCTGCAGAAGGTGGTCACCTTACATAACATGCAAGGGAATTTTACTTTCTGAGGCTAGTTGGAATATTTTTCTGCATTAGTTTCATCTGTAGAAATGGCTACTTGGTTTCCCCTTGCTTAGTTTGCTTCTTCTTCTTAGCTTCCTGGCTACTAGAATCTAGACTTTCACTTGGTGAAGATGAAGAACAGGGTGAAGAAATAGGTGAAGAACATGAGGGGTCAACTTTAGGATCAACATGAGGATGATGTTGTTCATGTTGGCATATGATACAAGTGTTGTCCTTAATGGAAACTCACTCACAGGTTAGTTCAGTTTTGATGAAAGGCAACCCACAGTGTAACAGGTCCATTCAGATGTAACAGGGCATTGGTACAAAAGAACAGGTATATTGAAGTAAAGTCAATCAGAATGAAGAAGTTGAAGGTAAAGGATGGTGAAAAGCAGTTTAAGATGTATACGTAGGTCCACTTAGTCAAAAAAACATATACAATTTGGTTCACAGAACAAAAAGAGCGTATACGTATACACACACTTTCACAAGAAGAAAAGCATGTATATGTTGGAAAATCAAGGAAATTCAAGAGGAGACAATACCAAGGGTCAATACCATGGTATTAGCCCACAATATTGAGCGGAGTAATGACTATTTGATCACATCCAAGAATACCACCGGTCCTAAGTGGTTTTGGTCCGAGGTATTGAGAAAGGCCTAAAACTATATAAGGAGGAGAAGATTATAAGGCCATGGTGTGCAAGTGAAAGGGGTTTGTCATGCGGAAAGAGTTATTTTTGCTGACAAAACTAGCCTCCCTAGGAGTCTAAGACTCTCTAGTGACAAACAAGACAATTAAGAGCAATCCTTCTCTAAACATACATTATTCTATGAGAAACCAAGTGTTTTTCGATCCTACCTCAAGTCCAACGCTTGTTGCAGCAATCCAGCCTCGTCGATCCAGATGAGCTCCTCCTTCACTTTGAAACCTGCATACACTAACAATCAAACGATTACATAACACCTGAATATTCCATAAAACAAAGCATATTCAACATATAGACCAAGGAGTATATGAAACAATTCATTAACAACAAATCATTGAGAAGAATGGACTTATTTGTATTAAGGAAACAAAAAAGAAACCATTACAACCTGAGCCTTGGTGTTGTGCAAGTTCCTCCCAGGGTCCAGCAAGAGTTTTCCTCTACTTTGACAAGCTCACCCACTTCCAAATGAAACAAGAAAGGATGGTAATCTCTCCTCACAAGTTTATAAAGGAAGTCCTAATTCCAGCAGCATCTACCCTTTGGAATGTTTAGCTTTCAACCTCCCCTCCCTTGGCCAAATGCCTGTATTTATAGTGTTCTAGAGGAAGTTATTCAGGTCCAACATCAATGGGATACTCCCTCTTTTGGATGGGGTAGCTCCTCTCTTGATGGGATAAGTTCCTCTATCATAGGGATGCATGAACCATCTGGAGGCGCTCAATACACGTCAAACACTCTTCTAGAAAGCTCTAGAAGTGACCACAAGTAACTTTTTTAAGATAAAACTCGTGCCTTTTGACCTTTACAGGAGTACGCACCCATCCCTTGACTTACAGAGCGTACTAGTACGCAGGTACAGTGTGTTTGGAGTGCGTACACGCAGGCAAGGTAGAGAGAACCTGTGTACCCAGAGATAAACATGTTTTAAAGTGACTTTCTCTCTTTTTTAAGTTTGACATGAAGAGCAGAGGCATGAGGCTTGACAAGGAGGATAATATGACTATTGATGGAGCCATATTAACTGCAGATAGTCATGGTGACAAATTTCAGTGTAACAGGAGCAACTCACGCAACTGGTAGAAATGGAAGAGGATTGCTTCTTGGAAAGCTTTCATCAACGAGTGTAGAATAATTTTGAAACAACATGGCATGATTGCCATATAAAACATAACATCTTTAAAATTGATGATTTGGTGTTGCTTTATGATAGAAAGTTTACGAAATTCCCCGGAAAATTTCAAATGCATTGGATGGGACCCTATGTTTTTAAGGAAATTAGATATGGTGGTGCACTTCAACTCATGAGGTCGAATGGGGAATCATTCCTAGGAAAAGTCAATGGGAGTCAATTGAAGTCGTACAGGGGTGATCTCACCCTTGCGCACTGACTATATGATTGCGGGATAGTCTTAGTAATCCAAGAAACTGCAAGGAAGTGTGAGATTATAAACTACACTGCCCGAAAATTGGAAAGCCAAAGTGTGGAGGTTGGGTGACAAATTGAAGTGAGGTGCCAAGGGGAGCTGTGCTGCAACGTGGGGCATTGCATGGACTAGCCAAAAAATGACCATTGGAAGCAATGTAGATGATTGTATGGCGAATTTTTTGTTGAAATGAGCGGTGAAAATGCATTTATGGAGAACATCTTTGGAAATATGCCCCCAAAGATGCATTAATAACCAGAATTTGGAGGGAACATTGGATTTGAATTCAAATTCACCTATAAATATGGCATTACGCTCCACTTTAGAGCACTTCGCTTCCTGCAAGTTTTCCTCAGGATTTTTCACCTTGATTTGTGCCAAGAACTATAGTGTATGTCTAGTCCAAATTGGGAGGAACTCTTTTTATGACCGAGGTTGGCAGACATGAGTGAAATCTTCCGTAAAAAAAAATATAGAGAGAATGACTACAACTCCCCCTTAGACGGAGGCAACACCATTTGTCCCTGCAAGATTTCCAACTATAGCATCTAGGTCTCCCAGACCTAAGACTTATGCTTCCACAATAGGAGACAAGAAGCAGAAGAAACCTTAGCAGGTCCTAGTGAGGCAGTCACCACGGAAAAACCCCATGGAAATCTACCAAAAGGGGAAGATGGATTGGTCACAATAGCCGATAGAGCCAATGGATTTGGATGAAGAAGAACTACGTGGAGGCATAGAAGAAATTAATGTTGTGGAGGGTTAGCTAATGACTTGGCTGTCAAAATATATTCCACCATGAAATTCCATGACCAAAGTACCGAAAGATCCAGACAATGTGAAGTTCATGGTATGTTTGAGGGCATGTTGTTGGCCTGCATACCAACCCTAAAAATGGAGGATTGGGACTTAGGAGACCATGAGAAGTTCCCTTAGTTGGTGCAAAATAAATATCTATCTAAGGTATATTATGAAGAGTCGTAGGTCACAGGGTTGGAGCCGATGAAATGGGTAGTTGGTGTTGGGGTCGTAGGGCTCCTCAATATGATATGGGTGTTGCACTTCAGTAGAACCAACATAAACACCATCTGTGTATGCCAATTACTCACACTAGTCCATGATGGGTGTCTCTAGATGGGAGAACCCATCCCCATAACTGACATGTTGATCCACCGGATTACACTGTTGCAGTACCAAGGAGTGGACCCTCGAGGGGTATTTGGAGGAAAATGTAGGAAAATAAATTTGTGGATCAAATGAAGCGTGAGTTTGTTCTGATCAAGAGGTCATGAGGATACTCCATCCTCTCTATCATGGATCGTGTGGTGCATTTTTTCACGTAGATATTAGCAGGAAATATTACGCATAAGTGTCACACAAATGAAGTACCAACACTGGTGATCTGTTTGGCTACACCGTGTGCCAAAGGAGTCTAGTATAATTGGGCTCAGTATTTATGCAAGGAGTTTCTAGATAATTTCTAGGAGGCCTAGGATGAGGGAAAGGCATTCCATTACCCATGGTTGTTGCTTACTAATAGCACTGGGGACTTGGAGGATACCTAAGGATAGTTAGCTTCCTCCTCATGACTCAGACCTCCTAGACAAGGAAAATTTTAAGAACCCCCCCGTAAATTTACATGTATAATAAATGGGCGAATCTCCATGGTATATAGGAAAAATGGAAGGCGATTTTATCAATAATATGATATGTATATATAATTTTTTGGCGAATCTCTCACCAGTCATGGCGAATATTTTACAAAATTATAAAATCTTGTGTTTATTGAATACACAAATGAAATCATTGCATTTCTTTAAAATATCTTTTGAAATCAAAATTATTGAAATTACATATCGATAATCTAGTGGTAAGATAAAATTCACCTATGCCATTCACAGAAAGCATGATAAAAAACCTAATACTATATATAAAACCAAGAAAAATTCAAATTCATCACTTCGGTGTAAGATAAAATTCACTCTTTCCATTCACAGAAAGCATGATAAAAAACCTAATACTATACATAAAACCAAGAAAAATTCAAATTCATCACTTCTATGTTCCTGTTTGCAATTAGAAAAATTACCCAAATTACAATCTGTTTACTCTACTTCTAGGGACCTCGTAACCACCCTGCCAATACACAAGTATGTTCTCGTTTGCAATTAGAAAAATTACCCAAATTACAATCTGTTTACTCCAGCATATGTTGGAAAGTTATAGAAGGATGACTAGTGCAATCAATCCATTCTTTTTAGCCCTGGATTTGTTTCAGTTTAAAACAGAAGTATACAAATATACTTGTCCAATGTCTATGCTTTAACCATTCACCTTAAGATGTTTTTACAATGTAATTTCCTAAGTCTATTTAATATCTTCATTATCATAAAAACCAACCTATATCCATCTTAACTCCACATCTACCACTCTTAGGGGGATGAAATCTATTTATCCCTCTGAGCACTTTGTAGACCCAGAATTAAGATGGATCTAAGATAGAATTTCCCCTTTAAATAGTCTATGCTCACATGAATACCATGGGTTATCATAAACCTGGAGGTTAAAAATTATTATTAGTAATTTATAAAAATTAATAAAATTAATAGTTTTTTATTTTAAACCAAGCTAAAATGTTTAACATACATTAAATTTACAACATTCATTTTTACTCTTGATCGGATCAAATATTTTTTCACTCTATGCTAGTTTGCATATCACAATATTTGATACCTTTGGGGGGTTAGTAGATCCAGAGTAAAGATGGATCTATTATGGCTTATTTCCCCAATTTAAATAGGCTACATTCCAAGTGAATACCATGGGTCAATACCATGTGCCATTTTGGTGAATACCATGGGTCAATGCCATGTGCCATTTTTATTTTTATTAATACTAATATTAGGGTTAATAATGTTTTTTTACATGGTATTAATATAAAAAAAAAAGAAATGTTTTATTTGTTTACCATACCTCTTGTTTATTTATATTTTTATTAATTTACCATACCATTCATAAATACAAGGTGACTTATGGAGTAAATATAAAAAAATGTTTTATTCGTTTACCATACCTCTCGCTTATTTATATTTGTATTAATTTACCATACCTCTTTTACAAATATGGTATTTGGCCCATAGGATTCACTTAAATAAAACCTCTTGCTTGAGCCTTCATAAATAGAACGAGGGTTATGGACTAAATATAAAAAGAGGTTTTATTTATTTACCATGCGCCTAGTTTATTTATATTTTTATTTATTTACCATATCTTTTTAGTAAGTATAAAAAGACGTTTTATTTATTTACCATACCTCCACTTTACTTATATTTTTATTTGTTTGCATGTATATAAGGTGACTTATGGAGTAAATATAAAAATGCTTTATTTATTTACCATACCTCTCATTTATTTATATTTTTATTAATTTACCATACCTATTTTATAAATATG